>CAHIKZ030000262.1:765000-832500 GCA_903632075.3 Acanthosepion pharaonis | reverse complement strand
TTTTTACGACTTATCAACGCAGTTTTTAAAAACAATCATTTTACCCCCAAGCAAGGCAATAAAGCCACTAAGACGCAAAGGGTTACTGAGTGTGAAACGATCGAGAACTATAAAAGAAGAGGAATCAAGAAGACAGTAGATAACGATTGACATTGCAATTAAATTTTCGAAGGTCAAAGTTGGGTGGAAAGCAAGAATCCGGAAGAAAGTTCCACTAGCGAGAAATGCGAAAAAAGAAACAGCTAGCATAGAAGTTTCTGTTACATATAAGCAATTCCTAAATCAATTCCGACTTGAGAGAGTTTGATCCCCACTAGATGCCCCAGAGTTTCGGACTGGTGCCAAATCTAAGCTACGCTTAGAAAATCAACATCAAACCAATTCAGTTATAAAATGCAGGTTATTTAAAGACATGAAATAGTTCTAAACTGTAAGAATTATTTTGGGATAATAATGATTCACTGATAGAATTCTACTAATTAACCCATAGCCGGAGGATGAAGAGGTGAGTTCATACCTTTCCCAAGGGTATTTGTGCATAAATAAATATTAAGAACCCAACTGGAATTGGAACTCTGTACTTCGATTTCCATTTACAAATCGTTATCCATTATATCAGCCTCACATCCAAGCTTAGAGAATCTGGTATTCACAACGGTCACCCACTTAGGTACTGAAAGAGCTCTTGGTGAATTTGACAGTCACAGAACATACTGAAATCAAGAGAGAGAGAGAGAGAGAGAGAGAGAGAAAGAGAGAAGGGGTAAAATGTCTAACAAGCTTGTGTAAATAAATCGTAGAATAGGCAGTAGCAGAGATTTTGAAAAGGCTAAACAAAAAGGAAGTTGTTGAGAGCCATAATTGCCTACGTCGGAATACGGCACGTATTTGAAGACCTGAAGGGTCCAAGAAAGAATTCACAAAAGAAAATACTTTAAAATTAGGCAGAAAATATATTTTGTTGATTATAGCAGTTAAAAAGGTTTTCATGAACGTCCAGACAAAATGGCTATCACCATTATCATCATCATAAAGAACGTTGTAACGAACGTTCAGACAAAATGGCTATCATTGTCATCATCATCATAAAGAACGTTGTAACGAACTTGCAGACAAAATGGCTATCATTGTCATCATCATCATCATCATAAAGAACGTTGTAACGAACGTGTAGACAAAATGGCTATCATTGTCATCATCATCATCATAAAGAACGTTGTAACGAACGTGTAGACAAAATGGCTATCATTGTCATCATCATCATCATCATCAAAAAGAACGTTGTAACGAACGTACAGACAAAATGGCTATCATTGTCATCATCATCATCATCATCATCATCATCATAAAGAACGTGGTAACAAACGTGTAGACAAAATGGCTATCATTGTCAACATCATCATCATCATAAAGAACGTTGTAACGAACGTGTAGACAAAATGGCAATCATTGTCATCATCATCATAAAGAACGTTGTAACGAACGTGCAGACAAAATGGCTATCATTGTCATCATCATCATCAACATAAAGAACTTTGTAACGAACGTGTAGACAAAATGGCTATCATTGTCATCATAATCATCATCATCATAAAGAACGTTGTAACGAACGTGTAGACAAAATGGCAATCATTGTCATCATCATCATAAAGAACGTTGTAACGAACGTGCAGACAAAATGGCTATCATTGTCATCATCATGATCATAAAAAAGAACGTTGTAACGAACGTGAAGACAAAAAGCTATCATTGTCATCATCATCATAAAGAACGTTGTAACGAACGTGTAGACAAAATGGCTATCATTGTCATCATCATCATCATCAAAAAGAACGTTGTAACGAACGTACAGACAAAATGGCTATCATTGTCATCATCATCATCATCATAAATAACGTTGTAACGAACGTGTAGACAAAATGGCTATCATTGTCATCATCATCATCATCATCATAAAGAACGTTGTAACGAACGTGTAGACAAAATGGCAATCATTGTCATCATCATCATAAAGAACGTTGTAACGAACGTGTAGACAAAATGGCTATTATTGTCATCATCATCATCATCATCATCATAAAGAACGTTGTAACGAACGTGTAGACAAAATGGCTGTCATTGTCATCATCATCCTAAAGAACGTTGTAACGAACGTGCAGACAAAATGGCTATCATTGTCATCATCATCATCATCATAAAGAACGTTGTAACGAACGTGTAGACAAAATGGCAATCATTGTCATCATCACCATAAAGAACGTTGTAACGAACGTGCAGACAAAATGGCTATCATTGTCATCATCATCATCATCATAAAGAACTTTGTAACGAACGTGTAGACAAAATGGCTATCATTGTCATCATCATCATAAAGAACGTTGTAACGAACGTGCAGACAAAATGGCTATCATTGTCATCATCATCATCATCATCAAAAAGAACGTTGTAACGAACGTGAAGACAAAATGGCTATCATTGTCATCATCACCATAAAGAACGTTGTAACGAACGTGTAGACAAAATGGCTATCATTGTCATCATCATCATCATCATCATCATAAAGAACGTTGTAACGAACGTGTAGACAAAATGGCAATCATTGTCATCATCAAGAACGTTGTAACGAACGTGCAGACAAAATGGCTATCATTGCCATCATCATCATCATCATCATCAAAAAGAGCGTTGTAACGAACGTGCAGACAAAATGGCTATCATTGTCATCATCATCATCATCATAAAGAACGTTGTAACGAACGTGCAGACAAAATGGCTATCATTGTCATGATCATCATAAAGAACGTTGTAACGAACGTGCAGACAAAATGGCTATCATCATGATCATCATCATCATAAACAAAATCGTTCTAACGAACTTTCATTTGAAATGGTTATCATCATCATCTTTATCATCATTATCAACAACATGTAACAAGCGCCGAGATAAAATCATTACAATCTCTGTCACGTTCTTTTTTGTATTCAACGATGATTAAAAAAACCCTTGACTCATGACAAAAATGTGTTCTTGGAAGCTATTATTTCAAATCTACATAATACTTCAGATTTCTGGAGTGGAAAAAAAACTCTCAGAGACCCCTGACAAGGGCTTATTTCACGAGAAGGAGAAAAACAAATCTCGCACGCATTATAAAAACAAACTCTCCACCCTACACATTAGCATTCCGAAACGTACATGCTAGATCTCCTCGACCTAAATAAATAAATAAATCAAAAGATGAAATACTTGAAAAAAATCTCCTTCATCGTATTCCTTTTAATATAATACGAAGAAAAACATTCAAAATGGCCGAATAATAGCGTTCTCTTCCCGGGAAGCAAAGTAAAACGGAAAACATTCATTGCCCCTGTTGCAGTTCAAGGAATAAAATATGGCTTCTTCCACGCCCGGTCGTTACGCATTTGCTTCTATTCATCTCATTAATAAATAGAAAAGAACTTCTGTCAAGGCGACTCATTTCTATAAAAGAAGATTTAAGTCGTTATTCTTGGAAGGGATCGCCTGATTTATATATTTAACTGTTATCTGAAGATTCAAAGGAGATCTATTTCCAGGTTCCTATATTTAAGTAAAGACGTGATCATGTGAATATGTACACAAAGATTTCTTTCTTTCTTTCTTTCTTTCTTTCTTTCTTTCTACTTGTTTCTCGAAATTAGACTTGTAAATAAAACTCTAAACGTCATGAATATATTCAAATATTTTCAAGCAGTAAATATCGCTTGTTCGTTTGTAGGAGTTGATTTGACAATTTTTGTGATTATGTACCTACACCTCAAGACATGTCAGTATCTATCTATCTATCTATCTATCTATCTATCTGTGGGCGAAAATGATAAATAAATTTTTACATAACAGAACAATAGTTACGTAAATTAAAGTCACAGAAAATGTTTCCACTGTCATTCTGTGTGTTTGTGTGTGTATATATATATATATATATATATATATATATATATATATATATATATATATATATATATATATATATATCAGTTTATTCCCCTATTTATCTATCTGTCTATTTTCATTTTACAGATGCGAATATACATACTGGAATTCAAACTCGTCCCTACAATTTCTCATTCCGAGCCTCTATTCATTACACCACTCGCACATCTGCACACACACACACACATACACACACACACACGCACACACACACACACACACATATATATATATATATATATATATATATATGTTAATAATGGAGTAATGGATGGCGGCTTGGATTGAGGAATCGCAAAGCCGAGTTTGAATTCAGTCGAATCCGTTATATTCACTTACGTTCTAATACCCTTGGGAAAGGCATGAATTCTCTTCCTCTCCTTCCAGCTATGGGTAAAATACCAGGACAGACTGGGTTCTATAGCCTTGGATGGCAACTGGTCTAGGAGAAGGACAACTCTGAATTCAAATCCTGCGGAGGGTCGTTTGGGATCCTTGTGGCATTCGGTGCACCAGGTCTCTGTATTCGTCCCTTCAAAAATTGTGGATGTTCCTGCACGAGGCCTTCACCACTATAATCAAATCTCATGTGCCGGTTTCGGGCTGTCGGTTTCCTGGAAACTGATCTGCTTGACCCTCATACGTCGAATCTTGACGGACGAGTCGATTATATTAATAATGATAATTGCAAGCATCAGAACAATTATGTCTAAACAATATCACTCACAAGGCTTGGGTCAACAAATCATATGGTTTACAGGGAATTTCCAAAAGTTAATAACATCAAGAAGTAACCTTCTTTAGAAATCCACCATAGTAAAATTCGTATCTCATGATGAAAAAGCGATATTTATAACCATTCGACCATATATATATATATATATATATATATATATATATATATATATAAAAGAACGTAAATTGGCTAGTCTCCAGCTATTATATATATATATATATATATATATATATATATATATATATATATATATAATAGCTGGAGACTCGTATTCGAGTCTACAACGGCGGCTAGCCAATCCCTATTGCAGACTCGCACTCAGGCACATTTGTGTTTGTTCAACACCTGCGGTTTATACTGCAACTATGCTGAGCAGACCTTAACTACAGTTTCTGGGAGAGAGAGCATGTTATCCAGAACGATCAACAATCTGAACAACACCAGTAAACTCAAACTATCGACGGCCCCCAAGTGTTCCGTCTACCCAATTTCACTCACAGTGCTTGGGTCAACACGGTTTTCAGGCACTTTCCAATACATATATATATATATATATATATATATTCATCCCAAACAAACACAGAAGTTACCCCTGTCACCACCAAGCATAGTCAAACAAGCATAAATAGATCCAATTTTAGAAAATAAACCAGTTTGTCTGATGATCGCAAAAGTGCGAAACCCAGGGTGACAAACATATATATAAACAACAAAATACACACACACACACCCACATATATATATATATATATATATATATATATATATATATATATATATATATATATATATATAGAAACTGACAGCCCGACACCGACACATGAGAATTGATTATAGTGGTGAAGGTTTCTGTGCAGGACCATCCACACTTTTGAAGGGCCGATTACAGAGACCTGGTGCACTATGTGCCAGAAGGTCCCCAAACGACCCTCCGCAGGTTTTGAATTCAGAGTTGTCCTTCTCCTAGACCAGTTGCCATCCAACGCTATAAAACCTGTCTGTCTTGATATTTTAACCCATGGCTGGAGGGAGAAGAAGAGGATTCACACCTTTCCCTTATATATATATATATATATATATATATATATATATATATATATATATATGAGGCCAAGAAGACTATATATATATATATATATATATATATATATATATATATATATATATATATAGTCTTCTTGGCCTCATGTTTTCGACTGGGACAGCTACATTGAATCAATAGCTGTATCTACCACAAAGAAAGTTGGTTCCCTGTGTCATGCCAGAAGGTTTTTCTCGCCTGAATCCACCCTTCACATCTACAAATCTACCATTCGTCCATGCACTGAATATTGTCGCCATATATAATCTGGTGTCCCTGTTGTTCATTCTTGACCAAATCCAACGAAGGATCTGCAATGCAGTCGATCCTGACCTGGCATCTCGACTCCAGTCACTTTCTCACAGACGTGATGTGGCTTCCCTCTGTCTTTTCTACACTATTTTCATGGCATCTGCCCTGACAAGCTATTTCCCCACTGGTGATCTGACTACATGAATTTAAGCATGATATTAGGTTAGCATCTTTTACTGTTGAAACAGTTAAATGCAACCTCCACTTCTATTCCAAGAATTTCTTCTCTTGCATTTTCCCGACAGTGGAATTCCCATCCTCTTCCTTGCTTCACTGATAACTAAAATCTTCAAAAATTTAAATACAACGTCAATCGTCATCTTCTGATGCCTTGAACCACATTTTGATTGCAATCAACACAATCACTTGACTTGTATTGAGCACTCTTTTAAGAATAGTGTTTTTGCTTATCGGAATTTTATTCCATCTATATCAACCTTGTACTTGTGTATATACATACATGATATATGTAGATATGAACAGAGTGAGATAGATAGATAGATAGATTGATAGATATAAACAGAATGATCTATCTATCTAGCTAGCTAGATGTGAACAGACTGAGATGGATAGACATAAACAGAATGAAATAGATATAAACAGAGTGGAATAGATAGATAGGTAGATAGATAGATAGACAGATAGATATGAACATAGATAGATAGATAGATAGATAGATAGATAGATAGATAGATAGATGTGAACAGGCTGAGATGGATAGATTTAAACAGACTGAATAGATATAAACTGTTTGGGATAGATAGATAGATAGATAGATAGATATAAACAAAGTGAGATAGATAGATAGATAGATAGATATAAACATAGTGATATAGATAGATGTGAACAGACAGAGATATATAAAAGATTGATATATATATATATATATATATAAACAGACTGAAGTATATATATATATATATATATATATATATATATATATCGTATATTTAATCATAATATGGAGAGTTCGCCCAAAAATGTACACACACTTCAGGGAAGTAAAAACTTCTATAGATATTGTAATACGAAATTTATTCAGGAGATTAATACAAGTTACATTTCTACTCTACAATTGTAAGAGATATTCAAAATGGTGGCGTTTAGCTTTCAGACATTTATTACTATGGCGAACTATTGCTTGGACGACGTTGGTCAAATCGTCCAATGGGATTGCTGCACATGCATTTTCAATTTCTTGTCTAAAGGCTGCCAATGTAATGCCATCTGTCGGGAAAATATCGTACTACAGTAAACAGTGTTATCGCAATTTGATAAAACTACGAAAGACAAGGTTTTCGTTTCTTGAAGTGTGTATACATTTTTATGGCGGACTCTGTATATTTATATATTAGTTTCAAACGAAAGTTCATAGCGGTTTTCAATAGATGGGGTGCGTTTGAACACATGATTCCGTTTCGCGCGTGACTGAAATTCATGGCATATATATATATATATATATTTTAGTACGTGTTTCCATCCGATTGGTGTGTGGATCGTGACTTTTAAATGTTTTTACGTTAAAAGAGAACAATGAAAAAGTAAATGAGATAGGTGCACATTATTCGACGCACTTTTATTTCCGGAAATAAAGAAATAAAAAAAAGAAACCATGTAAAACCAGCCCCAAAGATATTTGCTGTTTATGGAGATATTTCCATAGCTAAGAGTACTGACAAGCGGTTCGCTAGGTTTAAAAGCGGACATTTTGATATTCCAGGTAACACAGTAAGGGCCATTTCAGAAATACTCTATACAGGATGTCCATAAAGTCTCTTTACAATTTAAAAAATATATTACAAAGGAAATTTGATGAGATATCTTAATCAGATTTGTTCTATGTACTCAGTAGTTGTTAAAGATTTTAATTACATTGCATTTGTGTATTACAGGGTACCCTGATGATGAGAGATATACTGTTAAATGAACGCCTAATATTTCCAAATCGCTGGATTGGAAGCGATGGCCCATTTCCCTAGCGACCTCATTCATCAGATATCACTCCCCTGGACTTCTTTCTCTGGGGTTATGTTAAAGATGTCGTGTATCGAACAAAGATAGGGGACATCACTGATGGGATACGCTAGAAATCGAATATCGTCATTATGTGCCTCGGGCGACAAATTGTACCCCTATAGATTTGAATTAAATTAGTTCAAAAGACTTCAATATCTACTCCTCATTTTGTAACAATTTTCTATATATTTGTCTGTTCATTTGCTTTTGTAATAATTTTTTTAAATTGTAAAGAGACTTTATGGAAATCCTGTATAATAAGGAAACTGAGATAGATACATAGATAGATATGAACGGACTGAGATAGATAGATAGATAGATAGATATGAACAGACTGAGATAGATAGATAAACAGATAGGTAGATAGATAGATATGAACAGACTGAGATAGATAGATAGATAGATAGATATGAACAGACTGAGATAGATAGATAAACAGATAGATAGATAGATATGAACAGACTGAGATAGATAGATAGATAGATAGATAGATAGATAGATAGATAGATAGATAGATAGATAGGGAGAAACTTGAATAAAAAAAATAATGGATAAAATTTCCATGGGCAATTCTTTGCGCAAACGAAACAAAGCGATCCTTTCCTAAAAAGAATAATCACAGGCGATGAAAAATGGATTGTTTACAAAACCTTGAAGCGAAATAGGCAAACTCATCAAAAAAAAATTATCACCATTAACTATTCCAAAAGCTGCTTTCTGTTCTGAGAGATTTTAAGGATCTTGTGCATTAAAATAACCTTCAGCAAATTCAAATGTTGAATTCAGAAAGGTACTGCTTATAACAACTAATGAACAAGCGCACGGATAATTTATTTAGAGGCGTGTTGTCTTCCATCAGACAAAGCTAGATCACACACTTCTCCGCAGACCCGACAGAATTTGGTAGAACTTAGCTGGGATGTCCCACTCAACCCACCGTACTCATCTGACTTTGCACCTTTGTATTGCCAGTTATTTCGATTCCTACAAAATTCTCCGTCCTGGGTAGGACGATAAACTACATCCGCGTCCTGGGTAAGACGATAAACTACATCCGCGTGCTGGGTAAGACGATAAACTACATCTGCGTCCTGGTTAAGACGATAAACTACATCCGCGTCCTGGGTATGAAGATTAACTACATCCAGCAGCAAGTCCTTTGATCAGGAGGTTTTGAGGAGCGTGGAACCACCGCTTAATTTCTTGTGTTCCAAGGGGTGGTAGCACCTGTTAGGGTCCTAGCTATGGGCAAATAGTTAACACCCAAACTTGTGTAAAAATAGGTTTTAGTACCAGAAATACTTTATAATTAAAAAAAATAATACCAGCAATTATTTTTTGAAGGAAAAATGTACTCAAAAATATGAGTGATTGAAAAATTGTTCAAATATATATGTATACATACACACATTTTTTTTACCTAACTATCGCTAAGAATCTATTTCAAAATTTTGTTGGCATTAAATGACCCAATGAGGCTGATATGCCATAAAACAAAATAATCAACAACCAACTTCAAAATTCTTTAAAAAGAAAGAACTTGTGTTGTGAGGTACAGCGTTCCGTGGTGACACCCAACGTCATTTGCAGGCTTATAAAGGACTACTTTTCGTCACTGGCGAGCACTCGATTAAATATGGTGTTGAGAAAGCAACGAGAAACAGGTTATCACTCGTTGTTGTTTGTTTGACTTTAGATATTATGTAGGGTACCAACTTGCTCAACATGTACGGTTTTCCTACGAGGTGTAGGTGAAGTCTGACCAGTAACCTGGAAACGTTTGGAAAGCTGACCACAGGTTTGCGTATTGTCCTCTTACATGGCCGCCTTCAGGGTCGCATCATCCAGGACCTGTAACCGAATACTTTAGGGTTCACCCACCGATCACCAAAGTCTGGCGGTGTGTTCGCTCACAGTATTATCACCAAAGGCTTGGCGTATTCGCTGATATGATGCGGCTGTAGACAAGCCCACCTTAAAGTTAGTTTCCAGAATCCTGTAAAAACCACGTAGACCAGTTCATCACACATGAAGATGCCAAGTTCTGTGAGGATGGTATCATGAAGTCTTCACAGAGGTACATATGAATAAATTTATATACAAATTTCTAACTATTGTGAAATTTGAACTTGTTTTACTGACAACTGTGTCTGTGGGGTGAGCGGTTATGGTTAAAAGAATAAATAACAGAACAGTCAAATAAACATGGCGTATCCAAATGTAAAATAATTGTCGAACTTTGTCCATTTCATAATGTGTGACGTCTTTTGTCTACATTTGGATACGCTTTGAGCAGATATGAATGTACGTGAGAGAATCATGGAAGATTGAAGTTTAAAAACAGTAAAATCGACCTTGCTGACTGAATGCTCCTCTGTGGCTGAAACGGTTAAGGCATGTCAGGCTATATGACGGTTCCGTATAGGGTACAGGTTCGATTCCTGTCGGAGGACGAATATTTTCTATGAAAATTTCTCGGATATTCAGGCCGGTAAATGTTGTTTAATACTGTTTATTATTAAACAGAGCATTTACTTAAATATTTCTATCTATAAAAAGAATGTATAAACATAAAAATGTCTTAAAATTCCTTGTTGTGTTGAAACCAACAGTATAGCTGAATTAAACTAAAGGAACGCAGGCAAAGCAAGTTGGAACTTTAACTCTGACGATTTGTAAGCACGGCTGTCATTGTATACTACCGCCATCTTGTAACTTTAATAGTTAAAGCTGCTCGGGCTGCTGTACATGTTGTTAATAATAACTTTGCTTTTATTCGTCGACTCGGTGACAACGAGTCTATAAATCTGAGCTCTTGATCGCTGAAAAGTTCCACAAGCTGACCGAAGGAATTTAAGTCCATACGTCCTCTAGAGACTGACGACTTTGTAGGAGTGCTTAAAGGGTATCGATTCGGAGTGCTTTTAGATTGATTTGTTTATTGGGTGACTGACTCCATTGATGTCTCCTGAGACATATTTGAGATCCTGCCAGGTGTCGAACCCGCCAAAGGCAAACATGGGACAATTTGCTGTTTGGAAAGAAAAAGAATCAAAGGAGAACAATTTGCCAATGAACTTTCAATATCTCCACCATCTTTATTGTGAAGATTAATACCGTTTCGATGTTCACAGGACCCAAATCATCAATTGAGTTAAAATGCTGATCTGAAATGATACGCAGGTGGTGTAACGGTTAACGTCGCTGAAAGTAAAATCGATTTTGCCCGGTTCAAATTCTAACACAGTTTCGTTCATTTCTCATTAACTGGCTAGGATCAAAGTGTAATATCTGTTCTTCCCATCTCTAATGCCAGTGTTAATATAAGCCGTTTCCTTATAAGGAAACATTCAAATTCACTGACCAAGCAGCCACCGCTATTAAATTTAAACTTTTCTTCACTCTCTGGTCGTCCTGGGTAAGACGATAAACTACGTCCAACGGCAAGGCCTCTGAGCAGGAGGTTTTGAGGAACGTTGAACCACCTCTTAATTGCTGGTGTTCCCAGGTCCACCCTGACCTGGGGTGGTAGCACCTGTTAGGGTCCCAGCTATGGGAAAATAGTTAACTATTACCAGAAATACTTATTTGAAAAAGATTATTACCAGCAATAAAATTTTGAAGGAAAAATATTTCCAGAAACAGATTTTTGACAAAACAAAATATTACCAGCAATAAAAAATTTTGTCAGCATTAAATAACCCATTGAGATAACTGAAAATTTTATAAAATGTCTTGTTCTTATGTCCATCGTCTTCGTCATGTTGAATTGATAATGTTAATTATATTTTATGAATATGTCCTGAAGATGGTTTATTAGACCGAAACGTCCGACGTTGACATTATATTAACATTTAAAACAGCATAATTGCATATAAAGATTTTTGTTTGTTTTTTCCGTATATTTTTTCTTCATATGTATATATACATACATACATATACATATATATATATATATATATATATATATATATATATATATATATATATATATATATATATATATATATTAGGTTGATGCAAAATAATGTTTTTTGACGTTCAACTTAACGTCAAAAACGACATTATTTTTTCACCAACCTAATATATATATATATATATATATATATAATAAAGATAATCGAAATATTCATGGTATAAAACTGCAATACAAACCAGAAGGAAGGCAAGCAGGGTTTAGTTTTAAGCAATTTTTGTGTATTTTTACAAAAATCTTATGTTGTGCAAATATCTTTTTCGCCTTTTGTTTCTGTTATAGAAATTGTCACTGTTAATTTCCCTAAAAAAGGCGGGAAAGCATACAAAAATAATTGAAAAACATTACAATAAATCCAATATCATTTTCCTTGTGATTTATTCTTTGTTTCTCGTCCTTCCTGTCGGAATTAATCGAGTTAGTTTTACCGGTTTTACGTGTTATTTCATTTTATATTTTGTCTTCCACAAAAGCGCCAGTCGCTCACAATTTAGTCGGAAGAAGCGGACAAATCAATGGGCCGCTCAACACCGGAATTGTGTAACGGGAAGCCAATGATAGAATGTGAGCATTGCAAAAA
The DNA here is from genome assembly GCA_903632075.3 of Acanthosepion pharaonis. Taxonomy (NCBI): domain Eukaryota; kingdom Metazoa; phylum Mollusca; class Cephalopoda; order Sepiida; family Sepiidae; genus Acanthosepion; species Acanthosepion pharaonis. The sequence goes on along the minus strand of CAHIKZ030000262.1, from coordinate 819,826 downwards.
GAAGACACGCCCAAAGCAACATACTGCTTGGGTCCGGTGTTTGCTAAGGAAGTAGAGAAATGTTTTTTTTCATTTTTTTTTTTGTTCAGGCTTAAAGAATATCGAGGAAAAAACAAAAGAAAAACCCGCCGTTCCTACAAAGTCACGTGATTTTGTGTGATGTAGCAGATTATTAAACACTACAAGAACTTAACCTTTTCTTGAAAAAAAAAACAAATCTTTTTTATATGGCGTTAAATAAATTTGGCGGTAGAAACAAAAGAATTTTTCTCAGGATATCGATATTAAGTAAATGTACATGTTGAATGATATCTTTAAGTTAAGGGAAAAACAATTTATCGAAAGATACATGATCTCACATGGCACGTAACTGATTGACTTACAAGAAATGGGATCAACCCCAGTATTTTTTTTCGAGAAGGTATACCATGTCTTCAATTTTACTATAAAATACTAGCCGAAGCCTTCTCTCTTAGCGAAACTGAGGTAGGAGAAAAGTGTCCATACAGGCATTACTTTGTTGGATGTTTCTTCCAGCTGATGTCCAATACAACTCGTAACATCCTTTTGTATGTTCCGTCAAGTGATGTTTTTTGGAGTTTCGTCATTATCCATGTCGTTGAGCCGTAGAACAAGACAGATTCTATCTTAGTCTCTATGTCAGAGAGAGAGAGAGAGAGAGAGAGAGAGAGAGAGAGAGGACTTCCAGATTGTGTTCAGACCATCAAGAACACCCTAGGCTTTACGGATTTTGATGTCTCCCTACGTTGACTGGATGTTACTGCTGAGGTAAAGGTTCATCCTCATCATCAGGCCGAGTATTCTTCTCTTATTCTCCTGACTCGTTTCTTCCATCGCTGTCGGCAGGACCTCCAGAGTTATCTACAAGTTGGTCAATGTAGATGTGATGAGGTCTTCCAACTGATCTTTTGCCAGGCAATGGGTTCCGTAGAAGGGTGTCCCTCACAAGTTCTGACTTGAGTGACCAGATAGCCGACGCCTTCACTCTTAGCGAAATATCACTGACGAGGCAGATTTTTTCCCGCAGTACGTTGCTATTTCTTTCTGCGGTAGATCAGTTGCCATCCAAGTCTATAGAAGCCGGTATTTCCTGTTATTTAGGCATAGTTGTGGCGGGAAGAGAAGAATAGGATTCCTACCTTTCCCAAGGGTATTAGCGCGTAAGTGAATGTAATGGATTCGGTTGAAATTTGATCTCGCCTCAATCCTAAAAGGGGAAGTAATATTTATAAATGATGCAGAGTACTAAACCTTAAGTCATTCAATTATGTGATACACGCTTAGGCGATCATGTATCTTTCGATACTTGACTGACGAGGCAGCTTTTTTTTGCCGCAGTAGGTTGCCATTTATTTCTCCGGTAGACCAGTTGCCATCCAAGTCTATAAAACCCGGTCTTTCCTGCAATTTACCCATAGCTGGGGGAGAAGAAGAGAATTCATACCTTTCCCAACGTTATTAGCACGTAAGTGAATGTAATGGATTCGAATGGAATTCGAACTCCGATCTCCGACTGCGTTATCCGAAGCGCTATTGACTACTCCATCGTGCCTCTTATAAGTAGAAAAAAGATTTTCACTCCTCGTCTGATTTTGTAAGATTATTGGATAAAGAAATGCAGCTAAGTAATTATAATTTAATCATGAAATAATGTCAATCTTTTGAAAATTTTAAAGTCTGAATTTTCTTATTTAGATTTGGCATTAAATAACCTATAGAGGTATTGATATACCGATAAGCAAACTAAATCTATTTTATGTGGCTCTAGAGTATTGGGTGAAATGGAAAAAAATATATATAAGTAAAGAGAAGCAGATGAAAATTAATGCAATGCGATAGTGAGTTAGCAGTATGACACGTGACATTAAGTCAAAAAAGAGAGAGAAAAGAGTCCATTATCAGCAGAGAGTCTTGGAAAGAACGTGAAAGCGTTTAAAGGCAACATTTATTTTCGTCTCTGCAAAATGTTAAGCAAAGATCTTGCCGTGTAAAAGCCAACATTAAAAGCGTCAAGAAGACTGGCGCGCAGTATCAAGTAACTTACTAAAGCCGAATATTTCCAAAAAGAAAACGGGTTTATTTTACTTTTCCCACAAATAATTACGTTTTATTCGCTTTTGTCGCTACTCAGACGCCGAATTCAACAACAACAATAATAATAAAAAAAATAAAACAATCTTATTGTCTCTTTTTTTTTTTCTTATGATTAAGCATTTACTTATAAGTAGACGTTTTCGTATTGCCAAAAAAGATTGAAAGAGGGAAAGAAAGAAAAAAATGTACAGGAAAATAGAGTCTAGATAACTTTATCAGACAAAATAAAACAAGAAAAAGAACTGCAAAAAAAAAAAAAAAAGAGTAAAAGAGAATTGCCGAATTTATAAGAAGTAGACTATTATATCCTAAGCAACGACATCAGATTTTACAAGTACGACAATTGGTTGTTAGAAGAGTAATACGATCTTTTATAGAAACATCAAGCGAGAATTACATGACCGCTTCAAAAGATTGGATTTAAAATATTGAAATGTATCTGTACTTGAATATCGATTAAAGGGACAAGAATCAAATATGTCAGTCACGAGGGGTCGACTCGGTCTATCTATCTATCTATCTATCTATCTATCTATCTATCTATCTATCTATCTATCTCTATCTATCTCAGTCTGTTCATATCTATCTATCTATCTATCTATCTATCTATCTATCTATCTATCTATCTATCTATCTATCTTCTTTGCATCTCTCTCTATATATATACATACACGCTCGCGCGCGCGCACACACACACACATATATATATATTCTCTTCAACTGTCTATCTAAGTTTGTTCACTAACTCTGTTTCCTTCTCTCCCTCACTATTTATCTCTAACTCTTCATATTGATGTGTACGCGAGATCTGCTGCTGGGACTCTGCAGAGGGTGAGTGAATAAGAGAGAGAGAGAGAGAGAGAGAGAGAGAGAGAGAGAGAGAGAGAGAGATCATGTTCCCGCTCCTCCTCACCATCATCACCATCATCACAATCATCATCATGTTCCTCCTCCTCCACATCATCATCCCCATCACAATCATCATCATCATCACAACGATCACAACCACAATCATCATCAACCCCACCGCCGCCGCCACCATCATCATTATCTTCATCACCACCACCGCTATCATCACCACAACCACTGCCACTATAACTGCCATCACCACCACCACCACCACCATCATTCTAATAATCACTCTTCTTCTTTGCCATTGCCATCCATTATTGCACAGTTGTAAGACAATTCCAGCTTTAAAGACCTGCATTTTTTTCCTTTTCCAAATCGAAAATTATTCTTTCTTGAAAACTAAAATATTTATTGTAAGAATGAAGCCATAACCATTCTTTTTTCATTATTTTGAGATGACGTCTTTTGCTAACGACACAAATAAACAAACAAACAAAAAAGCCATCAATGATATAATTTGCTGAGTCTCAAAGGAGAAATTCAAAGAATCTTTCGCTGAAGGAACATTAACAATGGACATCTTCTTCATCTTAAAAAAACAGAATATGTGAGCAAATCAAGTAACTGCCTATATTTCTGAGATGAGGTAATATGTACACTATTAACATTATTTGGACTATTGTCCTTATCTTTGTTGCCATATTTATTACAACGTTTCGGCCCTTCAGTATCTGTCTATATTCCTGAGATGAGGTTTTATGTACACGATTTACATTATTCCGACTATTGTCTTCATCTTTGTTGTCATATTTATCACAACGTTTCGATCCTTCAGTATCTGTCTATATTTATGAGATGAGGCATTATGTACACTATTTACATTATTCGGACTATTGTACTCATCTCTGTTGCCATATTTATTATAACGTTTCGGCCCTTCAGCATCTGTCTATATTTCTAAAATGTGGTATTATGTACACTATTTACATTATTCGGACTATTGTACCCATTTTTGTTGCCATATTTATCACAACGTTTAGGTCGTTCAGTATCTGTTTTTTTTTTCTGAAATGAGGTATTATTTACACTATTTACATTATTCGGACTATTGTCATCATCTTTGTTGACATATTCATCACAACTTTTCGGTCCTTCAGTATCTGTCTATATTTCTGAGATGAGATATTATATACCTCATTTACATTATTCGGACTATTGTCCTCATCTTTGTTGCCATATTTATTATAACGTTTCGGCCCTTCAGTATCTGTCTATATTTCTGTGATGAGGTATTATGTACACTATTTACATTATTTGGACTATTGTCCTTATCTTTGTTGCCATATTTATTACAACATTTCGGCCCTTCAGTATCTGTCTATATTTCTGAGTTGAGGTTTTATGTACACTATTTATATTATTCGGACTATTGACCTCATCTTTGTTGCCATATTTATTACAATGTTTCGGCCCTTCAGTATCTGTCTATATTCCTGAGATGAGGTATTATGTACACGATTTACATTATTCCGACTATTGTCTTCATCTTTGTTGTCATATTTATCACAACGTTTCGACCCTTCAGTATCTGTCTATATTTCTGAGATGAGGGATTATGTACACTATTTACATTATTCGGACTATTGTCCTCATCTTTGTTGCCATATTTATCACAACGTTTCGGTCCTTCAGTATATGTCTATATTCTGAGATGACGTATTATGTACATTATTTACATCATTCGGACTATTGTCCTCATCTTTGTTGCCATATTTATCACAACGTTTCGGTCCTTCAGTATCTGTCTATATTTCTGAGATGAGATATTATATACCTCATTTACATTATTCGGACTATTGTCATCATCTTTGTTGCCATATTTATCACAACGTTTCGGTCCTTCAGTATCTGTCTATATTTCTGAGATGAGATATTATATACCTCATTTACATTATTCGGACTATTGTCCTCATCTTTGTTGCCATATTTATGACAACGTTTCGGCCCTTCAGTATCTGTCTATATTTCTGAGATGAGGTATTATGTACACTATTTACATTATTTGGACTATTGTCCTCATCTTTGTTGCCATATTTATTACAACGTTTCGGCCCTTCAGTATCTGTCTATATTTCTGAGATGAGGTTTTATGTACACGATTTACATTATTCCGACTATTGTCTTCATCTTTGTTGTCATATTTATCACGACGTTTCGATCCTTCAGTATCTGTTTATATTTCTGAGATGAGGCATTATGTACACTATTTACATTATTCGGACTATTGTCCTCATCTCTGTTGCCATATTTATTATAACGTTTCGGCCCTTCAGCATCTGTCTATATTTCTGAAATGTGGTATTATGTACACTATTTACATTATTCGGACTATTGTACCCATTTTTTTTTGCCATATTTATCACAACGTTTCGGTCCTTCAGTATCTGTTTTTTTTTCTGAAATGAGGTATTATTTACACTATTTACATTATTCGGACTATTGTCATCATCTTTGTTGCCATATTTATCACAACTTTTCGGTCTTTCAGTATCTGTCTATATTTCTGAGATGAGGTATTATGTACACTATTTACATTATTCGGACTATTGTCCTCATCTTTGTTGCCATATTTATCACAACGTTTCGGTCCTTCAGTATCTGTCTATATTTCTGAGATGAGATATTATATACCACATTTACATTATTCGGACTATTGTCATCATCTTTGTTGCCATATTTATCACAACGTTTCGGTCCTTCAGTATCTGTCTATATTTCTGAGATGAGATATTATATACCTCATTTACATTATTCGGACTATTGTCCTCATCTTTGTTGCCATATTTATTATAACGTTTCGCCCCTTCAGTATCTGTCTATATTTCTGAGATGAGGTTTTATGTACACGATTTACATTATTCCGACTATTGTCTTCATCTTTGTTGTCATATTTATCACAACGTTTCGATCCTTCAGTATCTGTTTATATTTCTGAGATGAGGCATTATGAACACTATTTACATTATTCGGACTATTGTCCTCATCTCTGTTGCCATATTTATTATAACGTTTCGGCCCTTCAGCATCTGTCTATATTTCTGAAATGTGGTATTATGTACACTATTTACATTATTCGGACTATTGTACCCATTTTTTTTGCCATATTTATCACAACGTTTCGGTCCTTCAGTATCTGTTTTTTTTTTTCTGAAATGAGGTATTATTTACACTATTTACATTATTCGGACTATTGTCATCATCTTTGTTGACATATTCATCACAACTTTTCGGTCCTTCAGTATCTGTCTATATTTCTGAGATGAGGTATTATGTACACTATTTACATTATTCGGACTATTGTACTCATCTTTGTTGCCATATTTATCACAACGTTTCGATCCTCCAGTATCTGTCTATATTTCTGAGATGAGGTATTATGTACATTATTTACATTATTCGGACTATTGTCCTCATCTTTGTTGCCATATTTATCACAACGTTTCGGTCCTTCAGTATCTGTTTATATTTCTGAGATGAGATATTATATACCACATTTACATTATTCCGACTATTGTCATCATCTTTGTTGCCATATTTATCACAACGTTTCGGTCCTTCAGTATCTGTCTATATTTCTGAGATGAGATATTATATACCTCATTTACATTATTCGGACTATTGTCCTCATCTTTGTTGCCATATTTATTATAACGTTTCGGCCCTTCAGTATCTGTCTATATTTCTGAGATGAGGTATTATGTACACTATTTATATTATTCGGACTATTGTCCTCATCTTTGTTGCCATATTTATGACAACGTTTCGGCCCTTCAGTATCTGTCTATATTTCTGAGATGAGGTATTATGTACACTATTTACATTATTTGGACTATTGTCCTCATCTTTGTTGCCATATTTATGACAACGTTTCGGCCCTTCAGTATCTGTCTATATTTCTGAGATGAGGTATTATGTACACTATTTACATTATTTGGACTATTGTCCTCATCTTTGTTGCCATATTTATTACAACGAAGAGAAATGACACATCGTTAGGAACAGGAAGAATGGAATCTTTGGACCGGGTTCAAATTTCGACCGTGTCTGTTCCGTTTACTTCGAAATGCACGAATCGACTTTCACATATACACTGCTAGCGTACGCGGTGTTCATCCCGGATTCCCAACCAATCTAGGACAATTCTTATTTCTTGAAAATAGGAATTAAGATTACATTAGGTTAATGATCATTTTCACCTTGTTAATTGAAATAAAATTTACATGGATTTTTCAAACCAGTCAATTGGATGATAAATTATTGAAATAAAAATGACCAAACAGAAGAAGTAAAGAAAGAAGGAAGGGAAGAAAAATGGAAAAAAGAAAGAGAGAGCAAATAAAAACAAGGAAGTAGTGTATGTCTGGATATGAGGAGTGGTCATAGGAGAAACGAAGAGAAAAAAAGAAGAGTGAAGAAATGACCTATTTATTCCATGCCTAGTAGCAATCAGAAGGTAGCTCAGACTTAAAGAAGCCATTTTTAAATCTATTAACAAAAATAATATTACATTAAATAAATAAATTCATTTATATGAAAGTGAGTTAATTCAGAATGAAAGGTATATTAAAATGAACAATATATCAGAAAAAATAATAAAAAAAATAAAAATTGATATTAATATACTGAAATTATTATAATATCGAAGTATTAAGTAGCTAATTTAACATCTACATTAAAATCAACACATTTTAATATTAAACCTATATTTAATAATTTATATATATATATATATATATATATATATATATATATATATATATATATAAAAAGACATTTTTTATGTTTATACATTCTTTTTATAAATAAACATAAAATGTCTTAAAATAATTGTCGGGCTTTGTCCATTTCATAACGTGTGAATCATTTGTTTACATTTGGATACGCATCGAGAGGATATGAAATACGAGAGAAAATCATGGAGAATTGTAGTTTAAAAACAGTAAAATCGACCTTGTTAATCGAAACGCCTCTGTGGTGAAATCGGTAAAAGCACGTCAGGTTATATGACGGTTCCGTTTAGGATATATGTTCGATTCCTGTCGGAGGACGCATATTTTCTATAAAAATTTCTCGGACATTTTGTAAATGTTGTTAATACTGTTTATTATAAACATAGCATTTACTTAAAAATTTGTATCTATAAAAATGAATGTGTAAACATAAAAATGTCTTAAAATAATTGTCGGACTTTGTCCATTTCATTATATATTTATATATATATACACACTTATTTTTATTGTGTTAGGGGTGTTGTTTAGCTTCGTCTGTATTGTAGCATATCCGATCGAAACGAAAATGAAGGCTCCCAGGCTAAATTGGTATCTGTGTTTTCATACGTATTTCCAGTATATAGCAATTTTCTATTTTTCTTAAAATGGGTCATTACAGTCAGGCACCAATACAGAAGTGAAGGCTCTAGGTTTAGTTGGAGCCTTCAAAATCTAAAATTTAAATTCTTCTCAACCTGTGAAGGTCTTTCATTGGATGTAGGCCTTCCCCAAATTAATGGGGATGTTTTAAACCCTTACATCTACCATACTTTACCTATTTTCTTTACCGCTTCAACTTACCACAAAAACGAATATACTTTGAATCATTTTTGGAACTCTGAAGCTTAGCTTCTTACCCACGCAGGCTCTGTCACTCATTTCCACTTCTGTGTTAAAGAGATAATAACATCTTTTGTTTCTATTTGGAATCATATCGTAAAACATACCTTTTCCTTCACACTTCCACTGCTGTGGACATAATCATACATCTCTATGAAACATGCTGTTGGTATATGTATATATACTCGACTCTACGGTCGAATTCGACGTATGAGTGTCAAGCAGATCAGTTCCTAGGAAACCGACAGCCCGACAACAGCACATGAGATTTGATTATAGTGGTGAAGGTTTCGTGCAGGACCATCCACACTTTTCGAAGGGCCGAATACAGAGACCTGGTGCACTACGTGCCACAAGGTTCCCAAACGACCCTTTGAATTCAGAGTTGTCCTTCTCCTAGACCAGTTGCCATCCAAGGCTATAGAACCCAGTTTGTCCTGCTATTTACCCATAGCTGGAGGGATCGGATGTTGTAATGATTTCTAAGCGTAGCTTAGATGTGGCCCAAGGCCGAAGGTATGGAACACCCAGTGAGTATCGAACTCACTACTCAGTCGTAACTGTTCTAGCGAGACAAGCTTGTCAACCATTACGCCACGCCGGTGTGCTCATGACCGGATGTTGTATATGAATTTCCACAGTTTTCTTCCGGTTTCGATGAATTTCTTTTGTTTGATAGATATTTTTTCAGTGATTCCAAATTGTTGGCGACAATGTCTCTCCACTACTTCCTGTCCAGAAACGTTTTACTATTTGCTATCTGATGTAATGAATATGCATACAGTAATATGATTGGCTAGTGTCAGTCATAAATACAGACTGATGTGGAGGTACAGGGACGATGCCTATTGCCTACACCTATTGCCTACCACCACAACGAGGACCAGTCCATTACGGTTACCTGCTGGAATGTCCTACTCGGTTACAGTAGTCCGAAACCACTTTGCTACAAATATATCCCTTTCCGGAACATATGACTATCTTTCATAAAAACTTTAATAAAATAAATAGTTTAAATTATTACAATATTATTTATTATTATACAGTTCCCTTTTCAGGGTCACCCCCCATTCAAATTGTTACCCCCCCATTCGGGGATGTGTCTCAGTTACACCCAATTGTTGTTACTAATATTGATTTTTGGGTGGGCTGACTTTAAACTTAAATTGCTCCAGTTGAACGGCAAATATTCCCAGTAATGAAAGATCCCGTCAAAGACGGGTCATACTGTTAGTTGTATTATAAACTAACTCACGTTTAGTGTTATTTTCAAAATATATATATATATATATATATATATATATATATATATATATATATATATATATATATATATATATTGAGAACCAATGCATGAGTGAACTCCTTGGCATCTTTTTTGTTGAGAACATAAACCCAACGAGTTTGTGCAGGAAAGGTTTGAAAGCTTTATGGGTTACTAGGAACCTCTTCCCGCCACTGTCAAATGGAGAAAAATGGCCTGGTTTTGACACGTTACAAATGCACGGCAGGCTGTGTGAGACCATCATGCAAGGCACCGTTGAAGGAGAGGATGCAAACGTAAAAACTGGTTGGACAATGTCAATGGACACGTATGACTATACCAGAATTGCTGATGGCCGTCGTCGATAGACCGTTGTGGCGGAGATTCAATATAGCTTCTGCATTCGGACCCCCCCACTACGATTACAAAAGTCAAGGGGATAATGATGATGATGATGATGATAGACGTATAGTCGTGTACAACGTAACCTGTCTTATGCTGTATTTTAATTTTTATTTGTATGTATTGGAAATGACATTTAACGCAGTCTGTATTGTAGAATATCTGATTGAAAACTAAATGGTAGCATCCACGACAAATTGCCATCAGAGTCTTTGCGAAACTCATATACCCAGCCAACCTTCTTGCAACATAATCTGAAAAATATATCTGATGATGACCGGAGGGTACGTGGTCGAAACGTTGTGTTTATAATAACATTGTATATCAACAAAGATGAAAAATAATAGTTCGAAATAATACAAGAATACTGACTATTACTCATCTCAGAAATGAACTACTAAATTATGGAAAGAGGTACGAACCCGTTATTTTAACCAAAGGTCAAAGAGCATCCGGCATTAAATATAAAAGACCCCCCACCAAAAAAAACAATTAAGTACGCTGATGTAGAGGCTATAAGTAACTGATATCACGCAGACAAAATATCACACTAATCAACAGATATCCCATATCAGCCAATCAATGGACACCTGATGATGACCAGAGTGTATTTGGTCGAAACGTTCTACAAGTAATAACGTCTGTATTAAACAAGATGAGAACCATAGTTCAAAATATTACAAGAATATTGACAATTACTCATCTTGACAAAAATCACGCATCAACCAATTAACATGCACCTGATGATGACCTGAGTGTATTTGGTCGAAACGCTGTGCCTATAATAACGTCTACATCAAACAAGATGAGAACCATAGTTCAAAATAATACAAGAATATTGAAAATTACATCTCTCGACAAAAATCCCATATTAGCTAATCAATGCACACCTGATGATGACCGTCTATAATATTACCTATACCAGTCTAGATGGGAACAGTAGTTCGAAATGATAGAAGAATACGATTTTGCTTCCTCTTTCTCTTTTTTACCGACTGGTGGAAAATTAAAATTCGTAACTATTTCGAAATATAACTTAGTCTCAGCTAAAAGTAACCTTTCTTGTCTTATCAGTTCGGTTTATTTGAACCGGGATAACACCGCATGACCTTAACAGTCGCAAATAAATAGATAAATCTATGAATACACATTTACGATTGACACATCGATCCAGGAGAAATTTATCAATAACAATTACTTCTGCAGAATATGCAGCTTCACCAATATCAAAACGAAATTAAAGAATACAAAACCAGAAGATCAGGAATTTTTTGGTTTATTTATAAGAAGAAAAAATGAAAAGATATTATCTGTCGTAATTGAGAAAAAATTCAAGGTTCGTTATTATTCTTCGGTGGAAAAGGAGATAAAAATGGAAGGAAGACAGGAAGAAAAACTAACGAAAAAAAATGGAGGAAGAGACTGATAGAAATAAACGTAAGGAGCGGGAAAGAGGAGAAAGAAGTGAGAAGAAAAATAGTTAACAAAAAAAGAGTAAGAAAGAGAAAGAGGTGAGAAGAAACAGAGGTAACAATGAAGTGTAAGAAATGGAAAGAGATGAGAAGAAAGAGAGGTAAGAAAGAAGAGTAAGGAAGAGAAAGAGGTGTGAATAAAAGAGAGGTAAGAAAGAAGAGTAAGAAAGAGAAAGAGGAGAGGAGAAAGAGAGGTTACAAAGAAGAGTACGAAAGAGAAGGAGGTGAGACGAAAGAGAGGTAAAAAGAAGAGGAAGAAAGAGAAAGAGGAGAGGAGAAAGTGAGGTAACAAAGAAGAGTAAGAAAGAGAAAGAGGAGAGGAGAAAGATAGGTAAAAAAGAAGAGTATGTAAGGAGGTGAGAAGAAAGAGAGGTAAAAAAGAAGAATAAGAAAGAGAAAGAGGAGAGGAGAAAGAGAGGTAAAAAAGAAGAGTATGTAAGGAGGTGAAAAGAAAGAGAGGTAAAAAAGAAGAGTAAGAAAGAGAAAGAGGAGAGGAGAAAGAGAGGTAAAAAAGAAGAGTAAGAAAGAGAAAGAGGAGAGGAGAAAGAGAGGTAAAAAAGAAGAGTATGTAAGGAGGTGAGAAGAAAGAGAGGTAAAAAAGAAGAGTAAGAAAGAGAAAGAGGAGAGGAGAAAGAGAGGTAAAAAAGAAGAGTATGTAAGGAGGTGAGAAGAAAGAGAGGTAAAAAAGAAGAGTAAGAAAGAGAAAGAGGAGAGGAGAAAGAGAGGTAACAAAGAAGACTAAGAAAGAGAAAGAGGAGAGGAGAAAGAGAGGTAAAAAAGAAGAGTATGTAAGGAGGTGAGAAGAAAGAGAGGTAAAAAAAGAAGAGTAAGAAAGAGAAAGAGGAGAGGAGAAAGAGAGGTAACAAAGAAGACTAAGAAAGAAAAGAGAGAGGAGAAAGAGAGGTAAAAAAGAAGAGTATGTAAGGAGGTGAGAAGAAAGAGAGGTAAAAAGAAGAGTAAGAAAGAGAAAGAGGAGAGGAGAAAGAGAGGTAAAAAGAAGAGTATGTAAGGAGGTGAGAAGAAAGAGAGGTAAAAAGAAGAGTAAGAAAGAGAAAGAGGAGAGGAGAAAGAGAGGTAAAAAAGAAGAGTAAGAAAGAGAAAGAGGAGAGGAGAAAGAGAGCTAAAAAAGAAGAGTATGTAAGGAGGTGAGAAGAAAGAGAGGTAAAAAAGAAGAGTAAGAAACAGAAAGAGGTGAGAAGAAAGAGAGGTAACAAAGAAGAGTAAGAAAGAGAAAGAGGAGAGGAGAAATAGAGGTAAAAAAGAAGAGTATGTAAGAGAAAGAGGCAAGAAAAAAAGGTGAAAATAAAAGTTAGAAGAAAAGAGGTAAGATAAGTAAGAAAGAGAAAGCGTGGCGTAAGATGACTAACCTTCAGGAGTGTGACTCATTGTGTTTTCCTGGAGTAACGCCTCCCGCTGACATGAAGTGAAAAGATTATATTGAATCAATTACCTGGTGCTAGGAAAGTTAGATCACTGTTAGAGAATTTTTTTCTCTGTCGAAATCTATCTTAGAATAAAAATCTACCATCCATTCATAATTTGAATATTGCTGCAACATCCGGGGCTTCTGTTATATATTTAACGATTATTGATAAACACAAAGAAAAAAATCTACAATATTAATAATCTGTGACGGCATCTCGACTTCAGTCACTTTCTCGTGCTTTTTTCTATAAATATTTTTATAGTAATGGCACTAGATTGGCGTCAAGCCCTCGTCATCTTACAGTTGAAACGGCTAGATGTAACCGTAAGTTCTATGCTAACAGGTTCTTCTCTCGCTTATGGAACTCTCTTCCGGCTTCTGGTTTCACAATCATATTTCATTTTCAAAAGGTTAAATGCAATGCCACTCGTTAGCTTCTGTCTTCTTAATTCTTGCCCATTTATTGTTCTCTCTCCTTTGTTTTATTTTTCATATTCGTTCACACTCAGTAACACCTTGCATCTTAGTGACTTTATTGCCTTGCTTGGGGTGAAATGATAAAATAGAGAAAAAGATAGAAAAGGCGAAAGTGAAACAAGAAGAAAAGAGGAAAGACGAGGGAGATATTGAAGGATATTAAAAGAAAGAGATTCTGTGAATAAGTATAGAAAGAGGAGAGATAGGAGTGAAACGAAAGGGGAAGAAGTCTTGAAGTAAAAAAGAAAATAACAAAAGGAAGGAAATGAATGAAAGACACTAAAAGAAATAAGGAAAGAAAGAAAAGAAGAACTAGTAAAGAAAAATGGTTGCAAAAATAAGAAGGAAAACAAAAAGAAAGAAAATAAATATGAAAGAAACGCTAAACTTGACTTGCATCCCGTAATGAAACAATGTGTCGAGTTCACATATAATACAAGCAATGAAGAGCCCTGTAAAATTTTTTATCTATCTATCTATCTATCTATCTCAGTTTGTTTCTATCTATCTATCTATCTATCTATCTATCTATCTATCTATCTCAGTTTGTTTCTATCTATCTATCTATCTATCTATCTATCTATCTATCTATCTATCTATCTCAGTTTGTTTCTATCTATCTATCTATCTATCTATCTATCTATCTATCTATCTATCTATCTCAGTTTGTTTCTATCTATCTATCTATCTATCTATCTATCTCAGTTTGTTTCTATCTTCTTTCTATCTATCTATCTATCTATCTATCTATCTATCTATCTCAGTTTGTTTCTATCTATCTATCTATCTATCTATTTATCTATCTATCTATCTCAGTTTGTTTCTATCTATCTATCTATCTATCTATCTATCTATCTATCTATCTATCTCAGTATATATCGCTTTGTCTTGTTTTGTTTTACGGCATATCAACTTCAATGGGTTATTTAATGCCGACAAAATTTTTATTGTTGGTAATATCTATCTATCTATCTATCTATCTATCTATCTATCTATCTATCTATCTATCTATCTATCTCAGTATATATTGGTTTGTCTTGTTTCGTTTTACGGCATATCAACCTCACTGGGTTATTTAATGCTGACAAAATTTTCATTGTTGGTAATATTTTTTTGCAAAAATCTTTTTCTGGTAATATATTTTCCTTCGCTGGTAATTCTTTTTGAAAAAATGTATGGCTGGTAATAAGTTTTTTTAAAAAAATGTATTGCTGGTAATAATTTCTTTCTTTTTACAAATTATTTCTGGCATTAAAACCTATTTTTACACTTTCATAGTGTTTTTCTCCCAGTTTAAAGGTTAACTTTTTGTCCATAGCTGAGACCCAAACAGGTGCTACCACTCCGGGTCAAGATAGACTTGGGAACACCAGCAATTAAGAGGTGGTTCCTCGCTCCTCAAACACATCTAATGCTTTACCTAACATTATGCAAACCATGACACAGCCCACGTTTATATTCACTTAAGATATACGAGGTCAGGTGGCAATATATGGACTAAGTGTAACAGAATACAACAGCTGACCGACCGGTTGTTGTATTCTGGTAAACTTTCATTTTAGTCTATCAGCCGGTGTGTTTGCTTACATTTATATCTTTGTCAACCTATGAACTTTGCAGCCGACCCTTGTCTATATTTACGTGTTTTACCTTCGACTCTCGTACAAAGACTAAAAGAATTCGTTAAAACGTGAGAAAAGTAAAAGAAAACTGGAAAGGTTTTACGGAAGTACTAAGAACACCAATGAAAAGTGTGCCTTCTTGGCTTCACATTTTCTAGACTTGAAGTGGAAGGACTACATTGAATCAATAGCTGCATCTACTGCAAGGAAACTTGAGTCACTGTGTCGTGGCAAAAGTTTTTTCTCGTTAAAGTCATTCTTTCACATTTACAAATCTACCATTCATCCGAGCATTCATACTGCTGCCATATCTGGTCTCTTGCTTCTGCTGTACAACTTGAGATTCTTGAAAAAATCCAAAGAAGAATCTGCAATATAATAGATCCTGACCAATCTTCTCGACTTCAGTCACTTTCTTACCGACGTGACCTGGCTTCCCTCTGCCTTTTCTACAAATATTTTCATGGAAACTGCTCTTGTGGCATATAAATATAGATGTCGGATTTAATGATGCATTGCCGGAAGACGCTGAAGAAACGTTACATTTTCAATTTTTAAAATTTTAAGTATTTAAATTTCAGTTTTGAAATTTTTAATTTCAAACGTTGTGGCGTTTGATGTGTCTAGACGCACATCTTAGCCGATCTCATTCTGTTTCCTCAAAGCTTTTCATTTTATCGCTATTGTTTTGAAACACATCCTGACAACATAAGATTTGTTAAGAAAGGTAAGATTTTGTAAGAAGTGGACGAAATATTACCGTGGAAGTTTCAGAAATCAATGCACTTTCTATACATTTTCGCCTTAGTAAATTAATCTCTCATTTAATTAAAGCAGCGTTTTCGAAATCGAATCAGTAAATATTGTGTTCCATATTGTACTATTGTATCAGAAATGGGCTTCCATATTAACACACTAACAAGCAGGAAAAACATAATTTGTTATTAACTCTAATAAATGGCTGGTGAATACTCGCCATATCGTAACCAGCCTTTCAGTTGAATAAGACTTCGGAAATTTCCTCAAAGAGAAAGAAGAGACTTGAAGGAAAAGAATTGTGGTTTTACAGAAGGATGCTGAGGATACAATAGACCGAACATGTGAGCAACAATGTGGCCTTAGAGAAAGTGGAAACAAAAAGGAAAATTATGTTTAAAATTAGGAAGAGGAAGCTGAAATTTCTAGGGAACATAATGAGGAAAGAGGGTTTGGAAAATCTGATACTCACAGGATAGATTGAAGGCAAGCTAGAGAAAGGAAAACAACAAATGAGCTTGAGTAAATGGATGGTCGAACATGGTTTAGGAGAAATAACAAAATTTATTAAGAGCTCTAAAGGCGAGAAAATTGTGGAGAGCCATGATCGCTTACGTCCTGAAGACACATGGCACACGAAGAAGAAAAAGGCTAGGATTGCAGACCCATCTCGCCTCGGTGTTCGTCTTATTACTGTTACACACCGTAGATATGAACACTAATGTGTATGTCCCCATTCTCATAAATATGTTGGACACTATTGTAAGTGGGGGTTCTATGCTGTCTAAGGTGTCCACCACTAGTAGTGGTTTACCTACTCCACGCCGCTGGCGAGTATTGTATTTTGTTGACGTTATAAACATTACCATTTCATTTCCAACCTCCGTTAGCAACTCCCTGCATCTGCTCGGTCTCACGTGACCTGAGATGGAACAAATACATTGAGTCAATTGCTTCTTCCACCGTGAGGAAAGTTGGCTCTCTGTGCCGCGCCAGGAAATTTTTCTCCCCGGAATCGATACTTCAAATATACAAATCAACCATTCGCCCTTGCATGGAGTATTGCTGCCATATATGGTCTAGGGCACCTTCTGTTCACCTCGGAGTTCTTGACAAGATCCAGAGACGGATATGTAATGTAGACGAGACGCCTGATCTGGCGTCTCGTCTACAGTCACTCTCTCACAGACGCGCCGTCGCCTCTCTTTGTCTTTTCTACAAATACTTTCATGGTAATTGCTCTGATGAGCTGCTTTCACTGGTCCCCAGACTCCATGAATTCAAGCGCCCTACGAGGCTGGCATCCCGCTCCCACCCTTACAATGTAGAAACTTTTAAATGTAGCCGTCTCTTCTACTCCAATAGCTTCATACCTCGCACCTCTCGCCTATGGAACACCCTTCCCTATTACTGTTTCCCTGAGAGCTATAATCTCCAACTCTTCAAATGTAATGTCAATCGACATCTCCAGTTACCTTGATCTACCCACTATCCTTCTCGTCATCCTTTCTTCTATCACTCCTATCTGCTCTCGCTCCAAATCTTCTGCAACCCCCTGCATCCTAGTGGCTTCACGCCTTGCTCGGGGCGTAATGCTTAAAAAAAAAAATTCCTCACTCAGTAACCTTTCCTAGGTTACAACATTCACCAAAGTTAAGCAATGTCAAACCTGGTCAGTACTTAGATGGGTGACTGTTTGAGAATACCAGGTGCTGTCAGCTTAGAAGTGTAGGTGGTGTAATAGATAATAGCTTTTATATTTCACGTGTGTGTAAATATTTTCTCCTTTCCCACTCCCTTAGCGATTTTGTCCAATGGGCAGAATACAGCGGCCTTTCCCTTTTTGAGGGTTGGACGGTCCCTACTAACATCAGCTATGTTTAGTTTGCTTTGTGTTAATATTTAGTTTGTTTTGGGGTTCATTCCCCTCCCGTCTCATTTTAGTCATCCATAAATTTTTAATTAAAAATTTTATAATCATCAGATTTTTATGACTTGGGATGCGTTTTGTAAGTCCCCCCCCGACCCTTGAGAGGGTGCGTTATTATGGTGTATGGAGGATTGATTGGTGACGGACATGTTTTTATGGTGAATGCGAAAATTGTAATGAGTAAATGGGTCGTGAATCGGATTAGGCAGGTATAACATGACGAGCCCCAACTTCTTCCCCATTTCGGCCTTGTGCCATAATTTTGTATTTTCACACAATAAATATATATATGGTGTCTAAGTAGTCCACCACTAGCAGTGGTTTACCTACATCACGCCGCTGGCGAGTATTGTATTTTGTTGATCATATAAAGATTACCATTTTATTTCCAACCTCTGTTTTGGTTATTCCTCATTCAGTAACCATTTCTAGGTTACAACAGATGGTTACTAAAGGAGTTTATATATATATATATATATATATATATATATATATATATAGAGAGAGAGAGAGAGAGAATATGTATATACCTTACCTATGAACACTAATGGGTATACCCCAATCCTCATAAATATGTTGGACACTATTGTAAGCTGGAGCAATATGCCGTCTAAGTAGTCCACCATTAGCAGTGGTTTACCTACTTCATGCCACTGGCGAGTATTTTATTTTGTTGATGTTATAAAGATTACTATTTTGTTTCCAAACTCCATTTTGGTTATTCCTCAATTCAGTAACTTTTTCTAGCTTACAACAATTACAAACAGGAATCTTCACACATCAAGGTAGAGGCGAAATTGTCCGACCAATTGTCCAATGCAAACTCTATAAACAATTATTTTTAGTCAGGCGATCCAGATAAGTTAACTGCTATAAAGTCTAAAGTCAGGACGCAATATCTAGGATATATGTTTCTATTCCAGAATAGGAATGCATGCACAGATGCGTATTATACACGAATAATTACAATAATAAGATGATTTAAAAAAAAATCTGCTTAATCTTTGCTAACGACACATCCATCTGTGGGCCGGGAAAAATCAAAAGGAGACGAAATGATTTTGCGAAAGTTAATTAGTTCATTTGGTGATTAATTAAGTTTTGTTAATTGATTGTGGTGTTAATTGGCCCGGGTAAAATATCACACTGCGGTTTGATGCATCCGAACGAAAATCTGTTGGTGCACCTTTGATAAAAAAAAAAAAAACAAAAAAAAAAAACAATGGTGGAAATCTTAATGAAGGCGTTGGACTGTTGAGAAAACAGACTCCAGAACAACAACACAAAAAATAAAAAGAGCCAAGAGTTTTTTTCAAATTTCGGCTGAGATAAATCTCGTCCTCTGGAGATTCTCACGACTCGACATATTATTAAAATCTAATGAAAAAGATGAGTCGTGGCTCGCCCTGACTTCTGCGCGGCGTTCGGACAATTTCGCCCCTCACTAGATGTGTGGAATTTCCTGTTTGTAATTAAACGAACATCAAAGCGAGTTAAGTCTGCAACCCAAGACTACTCTTCCTCCTCTTCCTCCTCCCCCCTCTTGCTCCTCGTCTTCGTCCTCCTCCTCATCTTCCTCCTCCTCCTCCTTCTTCTTTTTCTTGTGCTATATCTCTTCAGGACCTAAGCGGTCATGGCTCTCCACAATGTTATCGCCTTTTTAGCTCTTAATAATTTTGTCATTTCGTTATTTGTCCTAAACCCTGTTACGCAATCGATTTACTCAAGCTCATTCATGTTATGCGTTGTTTTCCTCTGTCCAGCTTGCCTTCGATCTGCCCTGTGAGTATCAGATTTTCCAAGCCCTCATTCCTTATTGTGTCTTAGGAATTTCAACTGCCTCTTCCTGATGTTAAATATAAGTTTCCTTTTTGTTTCCATTTTCTCTAAAACTCCGTCGTTGTTCTCAGATTCTGTCCATTGTATCCTCAGAATCCTTCTGTAGAACCACAATTCTTTTCCTTCAAGTCTTTTGTTCCACTTTGAGGAGATTACCGAAGCCTCATTCAACTGAAAGGCTGGCTAGGATATGGCGGGAATTCACCAGCTTTTTATGTGAGTTAGTAACACATCATGTGTTTCCGGTTGTTAGTGTGTTAATATGGAAGCCCATTCCTGATACAATAGTACAATATTAAAATGGAAAAAATCGCAACATCTGCTCGACAGCCGGCCCCTCGGTAATGGGACGAGCTGTGTCATGTTTTCAAGGGGTGCAGGCTGCTTAGACCCTGGTGGATTCAAAGACAGGGCAGTACCACATCATTATATATAAAAAGGCGGATATCACTAAATTAAGAATCATGATTTTTATCTAATTTCATATGGCGACATAGTAGTCATGAGTTCAATCTCCGGGCCGGGCGGTCCGTACATGGAATCAGTGGAAAAAGGGTGAGCAATAATTGAGCAGTACTAAAAATAAGCACTAGACAAGATATCTTTTGGCATGGACAGTGCAACAAGAACTGTCTATGCCCATAAAGGGTTCATTTGGAAATTCCCTGTATATTACTCAGATTGACATAGCATAGAGGAATGTCAGCGGGTACAATAGTCGAAAAATTGTGGTGTTAACTGTTAGACATTTTCATGACGGTCGTCCCCGAGTATAGAATCCAGAGGTTGGCAGTGAATATTTCGGAGACAGTAAGAAAGCGTAGTGGAGGTTCGCAGTGGATATCACAACAGAGTGTAGTTCATCCTTCTCCTGGTCGCCTTTGGTCCTTCCGGTAGACGAAACAAGATGGCCGCCTTTATACACGACGAATACAGTGTTGTGCGGCTTCGGATTGGTCAACCTTCCATTGGTCGACTATAAAGGGAAATAAGTCATTCTGACTCGCTCACTAGTTATAGGCGTATATACCCAAAAAACTGTAACAAAGATGAGGATAAAAGTCCGTATATGAATAGGAAGAAACTATTTAAAAAATCTATCTATCTATCTATTGCTGCCTGTTCACTATCTATCTATCTATCTATCTATCTATCTATCTATCTATCTATCTATCTATCTATTGCTGTCTATTCACTATCTATCTATCTATCTATCTATCTATCTATCTATCTATCTATCTATCTATCTATCTATCTATCTATTGCTGCCTGTTCACTATCTATCTATCTATCTATCTATCTATCTATCTATCTATCTATCTATCTACTGCTGTCTGTTCCCTATCTATCTATCTATCTATCTATCTATCTATCTATCTATCTATTGCTGTCTATTCACTATTTATCTATCTATTACTGTCTATTCACTATCTATCTATCTATCTATCTATCTATCTATCTATCTATCTATCTATCTATCCTATCCATCTATTGCCTGTTCACTATCCATCTATCTATCTATCTATCTATCTATCTATCTATCTACTACTGCTGTCTGTTCCCCATCTATCTATCTATCTATCTATTGCTGTCTATTCACATCTATCTATTCATCTATCTATCTATCTATCTATCTATCTATCTATCTATCTATCTACTGCTGTCTGTTCCCTATCTATCTATCTATCTATCTATCTATTACTGTCTATTCACTATCTATCTATCTATTGCTGTCTGTTCAGTATCTATCTATTTATCTATCTATCTATCTATTGCTGTCTATTCACTATCTATCTATCTATCTGTCTATCTATCTATCTATCTACTGCTGTCTGTTCCCTATCTATTTATTTATCTATCTATTGCTGTCTATTCACTATCTATCTATCTATCTATCTATCTATCTATCTATCTATCTATCTATCTATTGCTGTCTGTTCAGTATCTATCTATCTATCTATCTATCTATCTATCTATCTATCTATCTATCTATCGCTGTCTGTTTACTATCTATCTATCTATCTATCTATCTATCTATCTATCTATCTATCTATCCTCAGCATATGTACCATCTGTCTCAATCCATAACGATTAGATCTTGTGTTACTTTTCCCCCAGTGCACACAAATGTCAACGCTTGCACATCTCCCCCAACGTCGTAGAAGAAATTCAAAATCAGAAAGTTCCGTACCACAATTCCAAATTGTTTCAACTCTTTGTCCTTTCATGACGCAAGAAGCGATGTGTCCCTCTCCTACTTTTCTCCCCAACAATGTCTCTTCCATGCGAGTGGCTAATACTTTTAATCGACATCTTGTCTTCTAACGGAAACCCATACGGATGATAAGGCGGATATCTTTCCTACTACGTTGTTGCTCACCAATACTCGGTTCGCTCCTAGCGAACGCGCGCGCGCCTGATCCCGGGATTTGTCTACTTGTCGGAGAATCATTTCTGAAGAGAGCGGCCAGAGCAGAGGAAACGTGTGGGTGGGTGCTTTCAACATGGGTGGATCTAGGAATTATTTTCATCGTCACTTTACACATATATCAGTGAATATTCGGGCATTTCGATCCGGTGTAATGGTTAACAAACGTGTCTCTCTAGACAAATAACGACTGAGTAGTGAGTTCGATTCTCATTGAGTGCTCCTGGCATTTGGTCTTTTGCCACGTCTAAGTTAAGCTTAGAAAATCACGTCAAGACACTTCAACTTGGTGTAATGGTTAGCAAACTTATCTCGTTAGATCAATTACGATTGAGTACCGAGTTCGATCCTCATTGAAAATAAGCGGATGTTTACCAAATATTAAATTTTGTTGATATTTTGTTCACAATCAAGTATTAAAAAGACCGTTCCTTAACTTTTGTCCAGTAGCTTATTTCCTTTGTTCCATTTAATCTTTATTTAAAAAAAAACTATTATGTAAAATTTTGTAAATTTGTATAATATTTATGCATTACACCCTAATCTTTATTCGGTAAAAATTTCATTGCTAATCATGCATTACTTTTTAAGTAATACACATATTTATGTCTTTGTTGTTTCCGTTCCTTATATTATGGCCGCTACTGTATATAGTATCTCCTAAAATGTACTGATTTTTCCTTTCTTCAGATAAATAGGTTTAATTTAATTTGATATTGAATTTAAACTTTTAATCTTCTTTGTAATTCAATAAACATCAATATTTCTTAATTTCAACCATTAATCTTGTTTACATGTCAATAAACACTGCATCTAATGCCATTTATAGAGTGCATTTTGTGAAACATGGTAGATTGATAAACGTTTCTTATATATATATATATATATATATATATATATATATATATATGTATTTATAATCATTATATAATTAAAAAAAATATTTAAAATACCATAGTATATATTTATTTGATTGAAGTCCATAAAAACGGTTTCAAATCTTTAGAATCTGTAAATGTACATTTGGTTAAAGATTTGAAGCCGTTTTTTACCGGCTTCAATGAAATAAATATCACCTATAGCATGTTATTTTAAGCATTTGTTTTCATTATATAATAATAATTATTATGTCTTTGACACACAACTCGACACGGATCTATATCCTTTTTAGAAATTCCATATATATATATATATATATATATATATATATATATATATATATAGCGTATATTTTGTCAGCATGTTTTTCATTAAATCATGTCTTATTAAATAATTTAGACAAGTTTTGTCTATTTTTAATAGGATCCTCTCGTAATGACGTACAATTTTCTTAGTATCTTTATTAAAGGAAGACTAAAAATTACCATGTTGACGCATATTCATTTTATTTCGAGTACTTTCGATATAAGCACAATGTTATCATCAGGGTCTTGTTTTTTCTAAGACAAAAAATTGTTGTGTTCATATGAAATTTATGTGTGAAATGAAAAACACTAAGATTATGTACTGTACAATTTTAAATTTTATCATGTATACCAGCGTTTCTCAACCAGGGTTCCCACGAACCCGAAGGTTTCGCACAAGGTCCGAGATGAATTATTATAAACGAACAGTATGAATTTAATTTAGCATTGACAAAGAAGTATTAATTTTTCCTTAAACTAGTCATTCAAAAATATATACTATATTATTTACCACGTGAACTTCGAAGAAAATAAAATGAGAAAGATATGGTATATAAGTTTGTTTTTGCGCAGGGGTCCCTTGAAACATGTAATTTATTTTAAGGATTACGCAAGGGTAAAAAGGCTGAGAAAAGCTGATGTAACGTTACACGTGTAAAAGTCAAGGGAGGCAACTAAGTTATTGTGTTGTCTAGTGTCGAAAGTACTCGGAATAAAAATGAATATGCATCAACATGCTAATTTTTTTTCTTCCTTTAAAAATGATACTAAGAAACTTGTCCATAATTACGCGAGGATACTATTAAAATAAGTAGAAAAAATTGTCTAAATTATTTAATGAAACATGTCTTAATATCTCTGTATATATATATATATATATATATATATATATATATATATATATATATATAATTCATAATTATCTTTTAAAATATGATTCCATCGCTACATAAAAGTTCTCATGTTTCAAAAACAGAAGCTAAAAAAAAACAGCTCTGTTTCATCCTCAAGCGAATTTTGTAACTTTGTAACCTATTGTATAAACATATTAGTTACTTTAGTGTTGAAACTTGACTAATGCATGGAATAATAATGCAACACAAAATGTACTTAGAACAAAATGTATTGAACAAGAAAGTGTACACAATATTTACATATAGTCTTTTGTATATTCCTGGTAAGACCGTTCCTGGAGAATGTGTTGACTGTGTCGCAGTCGGGCAGAGTCTCTGGTTGAATCTCTTGATTCCTACCTCTCTTCCCGGTACCAACCATATTTATATGGTCAGTACTCCACTATGCAAATTAGGTAGATCCTACCACAACATTTAGTAAGTAATATGTTGATACAATATGTTTGCCCTTACGCCCCTAATTACAATAATTGGTTTCACCGTTCCCATGTAATTAATATTACGAATGTATATACTTATAAAACTCCTTAAATTTCAAGATTAGTTATTCCAAAATTCGCTTGAGGATGAAACAAAGCTGTTTTTAGCTGCTGTTTTTGAAACATGAGAACTCTTATGTAGCGATGGAATCATATTTTGAAAAAATAATTATAAATTAAGCTCTACTTGTGTATTGAGCACTGTTTTTTAAAAATAAAAACAGTAAAGAACTTTGGATTATTAACCTAACTGTTCTTTCCTATTTTTCTATATATTTGCACACACACACACACACACACACATATATATATATATATATAATAAAATATAGTTTTACGATATGCTATGTTTATGGGTTAAAGTGCTCAATATGAGGGATTGAGCATATGTAAATATAAAAGTGAACATTGAAGTCAACACCAAAGGCGAAAATCTGTTTCTGTTTCATACTAACGCAATCGTCAGGCGATAGTATGATAGATCTATAATCGTGCAAGATGAATTTAGGTGAGAAAGATTTTCTAATGCGACACATTGAAACAATTTTCCTAGCAGCACCCCCTAGCAATTGTTTCAATATTAATCACACCAATTCATTACCATTTATCTCAGTAGATATTTGCCGCTATTTCCTTTTCAAGCAATCTTTCAATTAAATATAAAACAATGATTCTGAATTACAATCTGATAAATCAAGGAATTTTTTTTTACTCAAAGATATGAATTGGCTAAGATCGATCAGCCGATCAAGTAATTGATAATCTTGCAAAAAAAAAATAATCGATTGATATTAGTCAGTGAGTCATAAGGCTACATATTAAGCATTTATTGATAGATCGATAGAAAAATCGATTGATTGGATAATTCATTTTTGCCAGCTGAACTCGTAAGAACGATTGGTTTGGTTTGGTTTGTTTTACGGCATATCAACCTCAATGGGTTATTTAATGCCGACAACTTTTTTATTGCTGGTAATATTTTTCCAAAAATATATTGCTGGTAATATTTATTTTCTTCTAAAATCTATTGCTGATAATAATGTATTACTGGTAATAATTTTTCCTCAGAATAAATTATTGCAGGTATTAAAACTTATTCTTAAACTTTCATAGTGTTTTGACACCAGTTTGGGGGTTAATTATTTGTCCATAGCTAGGACCCTAACAGATGCTACCACCCGGTCAGGATGGACCTGGGAACACCAGTAATTAAGAGGTAGTTCCACGCTCCTCAGAGGAATTGCTGTTGGACGGAGTTTATTGTCTTACCCAGGGTGCGGATGTAGTTGATCTTCTAACCCAAGGCGCGGATGTACTTTATCGTCTTATCCAGGACGCAGTAAGAACGATTAACAGGTTTTAACTTCTGTAAAATAAGAGCTATTTTGACACATCGACGAATTGCGCGAATCGATGACTTATTTTTGATTGCATTCATGGGGACTTGATATCTGTCTATATCTCTGAGATGAGGTATTATGATTACTTGCATTATTTTCATTATTCGGACTGTTATCCTCATCTTCATTGTCATATTCACAACGTTTCGGCTTCTATATCTCTGGAGGTATTATGATTAGTGTTATGGTCCGGTTCCTTGTACCACGGTGTGTTATACATCATGACGGTCGTCTTTGAGTATAGAATCCAGAGGTTAGCAGTGAATATTTCGAAGACAGTAGGAAAGCGTTGTTCAGGTTAGCAGTGGATATTTTGGTAAAAGTAGCATAGCGTAGTTCGCCCTTTTGTTTCTCTTCGCCTGACAAGCTAGACTGGACATTCGGGTAGAGTGAACAAAATGGCCGCCTTTATACACAACGGATTGAATGTTCTACGTCTTCTGATTGGTTAACCTTATATTGGTGGTCTATAAAGTGAGTCAAGGCATTTTGATTGGCTCACTAGTTACATAGTATACACAAAAAACTGTAACACGGTGATAGTCCAAGGTAGAACCAATAAAGAAGAACGCGAACACGTATATGGAATAACACAGATATATTACAAACAGGAATATATACAGAGAAGTAGAAGTGTTAGTATGAACAATCAGGTTTAGTAGAGAGAACAATGTAGTCTCGACCAGTATCACAATTCCAATGTCTTGCAGTAATTGTCTGAACGCGACTCTGTTTCGGACTGCCTCTGACTCGACTCATGACGCGACTTGAACTACTGACTTCTTGCCTACTCCTGAGGCGCAGTATTTATTAAGTATGGAAGAGTACATTATTATTATTATGGGTAAGATCCCATAACAATTAGTTGCATTATTTACATTATTCGGACTGTTATCCTCATCTTCATTGATATATTCACAAAGTTTCGACTTCTATATCTCTGAGATGAGGTATTATGATTACTTGCATTATTTACATTATTCTGGCTGTTATCCCCATCTTCATTGCCATATTCACAACGTTTCGGCCGTTGTAAGTTCCACCCTTCTTCAGGTGATGGGATCTCTGAGATGAGGTATTATGATCACTTGCTTCATTTACATTATTTGAAATGTAAAAAAAACCCCAAAAAACTAAGAAGACGACCCATGGAATCAAGTATAAACTCAACCTATGGACTCAAGTGTGAAGACAACTTTTGGTGTCAAGTATAAATGCAACCTATGGCTTCGTATATAAACACAGCCTATAGTCTCAAGTATAAACACAACTTATGGAGTCACGTATACACATGACCTATGTAGTCAAGTATAAACTATGAACTAAGATTCCGTATTAATATCGTTTTTACAAAGGTTGAGATTATTATCAGCATAAAACAAATTCAATGTTGATATTTTTATAAATAATATCGGCCATATTTTATACTATTACTACTACTATTATTGCTAGTACTACTACTAATAATAAATTACATGATTTAAAAAAAAAAATGATATTGTTTTATTATATTCTAGAAAAATGCCAGAAGGGAAAGAATTAGAAAAATATTGGAATATAAAAAAAAAAAAATTGTAACTTTATTTTCCCCATTTATTTATTTGCTGAACTATTTTCTCTTTCAGTGTTTTTCTTTTCTCTTTTTTGAGCGCATGCGCAGATGTCATCTCATATTTGAGTGTGTGTGTTTCTCTCTTTCCTTTTATTGAAATTCAATTTTCTTCTCAATGGATTAAGAGCTCTGGTCGTGCCAGATTTGGAAGCGGTTCGGATTACGTGACGAGGAATGAGCACTATATATCCGGGCAATTGACAATTTAATCCTTCCTCTCCCATTCCTCTGCCTCCTTTCCTTTTTCCGGAAACATGGCTGTGACAATGACCTATGCTCTCCATCTCTCTCTCTCTTTGTCCTGTCACTTATAGTTAAACCTATGACATGGCAATACCTCGGAAAAAAAGAAAAAGAATTTCTCCTTTGTTCAAAATATTAAAGCCCAGCTGTGCTTGTAGTCTAACGCATATTAGCGAGGAAAGTGGAATTGGAGCGATGAATTAGTCTCTTATATTCGTTTTTGCACTAATGCCCTTGGGAAAGGTAAGAATCCCTCTTTACACTCCCTCACCAGTTAGGGTTATTTTCTAAGCGTAGCTTAGATGTGGCACAAGGTCGAAATTAGGGAGCATTCAGTGAGGATCAAACTCACTATTCAGTCGTAATTGTTCTAGCCAGACAAGATTGCTAACAGTTACACCACATCGACATGACCTCACTAGTTATGGGTTAAATAACAACTAAGAAGACTTTAGTTAGTTTAAAAAATCAAGGTTTAAATAATCCCAGAAAAAGAATATACAAATCATATAAAATCAGATGGTATTATTGCGATTTTACAAGCATAGCTAAGTGTGGTACAAGGCCAAAAGTAAGGGGCACTCAATAAGGATCTCACTACTCAGACGTAATTTCTCATAGCGAGACGAGCTTGCTAAACATTACATCGCCTCGACGTGTCCAAAAGTGATTTTCCAAGCATAGCTTACATGTGGCACAAGGCCGAAAGTAGGGAGCACCCAGTGAGGATCAAACTCGCTACTCAGTCGTAATTGTTCTAGCGAAACAAGATTGTTGACAATTGCACCACATCGAGATGGCCGCATTAGTTATGGGTTAAATAGCAACTAAGAAGACTTTAGTTAGTTCAAGTAGGTGAGCAAGTAGGGTGTTATGCCATAGTACCTATTCTATTGTAATGGACTCTCCCATAGATAATAAGTAGGAGTAGCAGTGGCAAGTCTGGTAGAATGGTGTTGAGCGCGTCAGTCGAGATTCGGACATTTGAAGTACCAACCATCACAACTACATTGCTGCGCCATTGACTCTTATTTTCCAAGTTCCTTACGTTTTGTACGTCGGACCTAATTTAGGACAACTTATAGAAATACAAGCCTCCACTGTGAAAATACTCCACAACATAGGGTCAAAAACAGTTTTGAATTCAGAGCTGTACTTCTACTAGACTGGTGACCAAACATGGCCAGAGAGTCACGTCTGACCTGATATTTAATCTATGGCTGCAAAATAAATGAGTTCATGCCTTTCCCATGTATATTTCTGCAAAAGTGAATACAGCGATTTCGACTGTAATTCCAATTCTGCTGGCGAATTCCTCGTTCCGTTAAACCATTTACACACCCAGAAAGTGCCATTTTTTACTGTTCACTCTGTACAAGGAGCTTTGGCGGGTTACAGAGTAAGAGGTATAACTTATGTTGATATATGTGGAAGTGGGATCTGGCTCTTGTAAATGTAGAGGATAGGAGGAATGAGGTACTTACTGAAGCGGGACAGGGAACCAACCATAAAGCTCAGATCTCTTCGACTTGCATTAATTTCTTTATTTTCGACTTAGCTGTCTAGTTAATGTATTGCTATATAATTCTCCAGGAAAGTCACTTTTAATTACGTGATACGTATAATAGTTCGCATTCTATCAATGATCTTTATAATAATTTCTGATGACTAACACTCTCTTTCTTACTGGTTTTCGCTAGGTCTGCACTAAAACCTCTTTCGATATATTTATTGTTCACTCTGTACAAGGGACTACTCGAATTAGCGGGTTACAGACGAAGAGGTGTAACTTATGCGGATATGTGGGGAAAATAATAACGCTGAGAAAACAGTCTGCCTTATGTGAAGGGGTTATCGAGGAAAATACAAAGGATCTGCGGTCCATATAACATCAGGGCAATCTTCAAAAGCTGGACGACACTTCGCAGATATCTCTTCCGAGTAAGACCCCCCATAGAGGAGAACATGACTAAAGGCTGAGTGTACGCTATACCTTGAAGCTGCGGGAAGAAATATAAAAGGGAGACAGGCCGCCCCCTTAAGGTAAGGCTTCAAGAACTCTAAAAAGTTGTAACACGAGGGGAAATTACCGAAAATATGGACAGATATTGCATTAATTTCTTTATTTTCGATTCAGTTGTCTAGTTAATATATTGCAATATAATTCTACAGGAATGTCACTTTTAATTACGTGACAGGTATAATAGCTTCCATTCTATAAATATTGTTTATAATAATTTCTGATCACTGGCACTCTCTTTCCTACTGGTTTTTCGCTAGGTCTGTAGTAAAATCACTTTTAATACATTTATTAGATAAATAAATTCATCGTTTGGCTTGTGAATGACTATTTAAGAGAACTATCTTCAAATATGGATGTTCAAATAATTTGGACTGATTTTAAATGTGAATTAACTTTAAGCGTCTAATGATTTTTTTCTTTTTTTTCAGATTTAACAACTTTAGTCCTTCGCAATTTCAACCTTGGAAAGATTAACAATCAAACAACGCGTTAAAGTTATCGAAGACTATTGCGAAAATGGACGTTCAAACAGTAATAGAATGAGAAGTTCCAAGGTCGCATCATCTCTCGAAACAGCGAAATCAATTGGCTACCACGATCGTGTGACTTGATGCCTTTAGATAACTTCCTTTGGGGTCATCTCAAAAGTAAGGCCTATGCCAGCAAGCCATCAACAATTCAACAGCTGAAGGACGAGATAATAAGAAAATGAACTTTCAAATTTATAAATATACGGACTAATGATTCCGCTAGCAAAAAATGCAAGCCAAATAGTGACCGTTTTTTGGATGCAGTGGCTTTTCAACAATCTTCCTTGGATTTTCATCAGCCCAAATGCGACAATTCTGTTTATTAACGAATCCACCAAAATGAAAACGAGCTACATCACTAAAGAGGATTTTTTGTGAAAAATCTTCATCGGCTTGCACCCAACTGAGTGACGAATGTACGGCGCTATAAATAGTCAGCAGGTTTCAGTTCTTGAGTCAATTGAATTTTGTAAGTGTGTAGAGACAAATCTTCTGTCAAAATTCAATGTAACGTTGTTGCGAAGAGGTCCAATTCCTGCACGCGATGACGAAGAGGAATGACTGGAATTTCGGCCACATTCTCCTGCACTGCAGCAATGTTTTCAGCTGAACGGCACAAACGAGCACGCAATGGTGTTTTCAAATCTGCCACCGACCCAGTTTGTTTGAATTTACGAACAATTTTTCCAATTGTACTCTCGGTTAGTCGATTATGTTGACAAAAAGAAAAAAATCGCGAAGTGCGTCCATTTACATAATAGGCTTCGAAAATTTGAACACGTTGTTTGATTGATAATCTTTCGATGGTTGAAATAAGTTGTTAAATCTGGAACAAAAATAAAATAAAATCAGACGCTTAAACTTAATTCACATTTAAAATCGGTCCAAGTTATTTGAACAGCTTAAAGTTACAGACGGGGAACTCAAGTCTTAAAAGATTATATATTAAAACGTAACCGATTCACCTTGTAAAACAGAGGTCTATGAGCTGTGGTCAGTTGAGATAAGACTGAACATACTGTAAAGGTATAAAAAGTGTCTGGGCATTACGTCATTTTTCTGTACAACTGTTCAACTGGTGGTTGGGCATTACGTCATTTTTCTCTACCACTGTAAAACTGGTGGCTGGGCATTACGTCATTTTTCTCTACCACTGTTCAACTGGTGGCTGGGGGTTACGTCATTTTTCTCTACCACTGTTCAACTGGTGGCTGGGGGTTACGTTATTTTTCTCTTTCACTGTTTAAATGGTGGCTGGATATAACGTCATTTTTCTCTTTCACTGTTCAACTGGTGGCTGGGCGTTACGTCATTTTTCTCTACCAATGTTCAACTGGTGGCTGGGCATTACGTCATTTTTCTCTACCACTGTTCAACTGGTGGCTGGGCATTACGTCATTTTTCTCTACCACTGTTCAACTGGTGGTTGGGCATTACGTCATTTATTGTCTACCACTGTTTAACTGGTGGCTGGGCATTACGTCATTTTTCTCTACCACTGTTCAACTGGTGGCTGGGCATTACGTCATTTTTCTCTACCACTGTTCAAATGGTGGTTGGGCATTACATCATTTTTCTCTACCACTGTTCAACTGGTGGCTGGGCATTACGTCATTTTTCTCTTTCACTGTTTAACTGGTGGCTGGATATAACGTCATTTTTCTCTTTCACTGTTCAACTGGTGGTTGGGCATTACGTCATTTTTCTCTACCACTGTTCAACTGGTGGCTGGGCATTACGTCATTTTTCTCTTTCACTGTTTAACTGGTGGCTGGATATAACGTCATTTTTCTCTTTCACTCTTCAACTGGTGGCTGGGCGTTACGTCATTTTTCTCTACCACTGTTCAACTGGTGGCTGGGCATTACGTCATTTTTCTCTACCACTGTTCAAATGGTGGTTGGGCATTACGTCATTTTTCTCTACCACTGTTCAACTGGTGGCTGGGGGTTACGTCATTTTTCTCTTTCACTGTTTAAATGGTGGCTGGATATAACGTCATTTTTCTCTTTCACTGTTCAACTGGTGGTTGGGCATTACGTCATTTTTCTCTACCACTGTTTAACTGGTGCCTGGGCATTACGTCATTTTTCTTTACCACTGTTCAACTGGTGGCTGGGCATTACGTCATTTTTCTCTTTCACTGTTTAACTGGTGGCTGGATATAACGTCATTTTTCTCTTTCACTCTTCAACTGGTGGCTGGGCATTACGTCATTTTTCTCTACCACTGTTCAACTGGTGGTTGGGCATTACGTCATTTTCCCTACCACTGTTCAACTGGTGGCTGGGCATTACGTCATTTTTCTCTACCACTGTTCAACTGGTGGCTGGGCATTACGTCATTTTTCTCAACAACTGTTCAACTGGTGGTTGGGCATTACGTCATTTTTCTCTGCCACTGTTCAACTGGTGGTTGGGCATTACGTCATTTTTCTCTACCACTGTTCAACTGGTGGCTGGGCA
The DNA here is from genome assembly GCA_903632075.3 of Acanthosepion pharaonis. Classification (NCBI taxonomy): domain Eukaryota; kingdom Metazoa; phylum Mollusca; class Cephalopoda; order Sepiida; family Sepiidae; genus Acanthosepion; species Acanthosepion pharaonis. The sequence goes on along the minus strand of CAHIKZ030000262.1, from coordinate 786,724 downwards.
TTACGTCATTTTTCTCTACCACTGTTCAACTGGTGGCTGGGCATTACGTCATTTTTCTCAACAACTGTTCAACTGGTGGTTGGGCATTACGTCATTTTTCTTTACCACTGTTCAACTGGTGGCTGGGCATTACGTCATTTTTCTCTTTCACTGTTTAACTGGTGGCTGGATATAACGTCATTTTTCTCTTTCACTCTTTAACTGGTGGCTGGGCGTTACGTCATTTTTCTCTACCACTGTTCAACTGGTGGCTGGGCATTACGTCATTTTTCTCTACCACTGTTCAAATGGTGGTTGGGCATTACGTCATTTTTCTCTACCACTGTTCAACTGGTGGCTGGGCATTACGTCATTTTTCTCTACCACTGTTCAACTGGTGGTTGGGCATTACGTCATTTTTCTCTACCACTGTTCAACTGGTGGCTGGGCATTACGTCATTTTTCTCAACAACTGTTCAACTGGTGGCTGGGCATTACGTCATTTTTCTCTACCACTGTTCAAATGGTGGTTGGGCATTACGTCATTTTTCTCTACCACTGTTCAATTGGTGGCTGGGCATTACGTCATTTTTCTCTACCACTGTTTAACTGGTGGCTGGGCATTACGTCCTTTTTCTCTTTCACTGTTTAACTGGTGACTGGATATAACGTCATTTTTCTCTACCACTGTTCAACTGGTGGTTGGGCATTACGTCATTTTTCTCTACCACTGTTTAACTGGTGCCTGGGCATTACGTCATTTTTCTCTACCACTGTTCAACTGGTGGCTGGGCATTACGTCATTTTTCTTTCAAAGTTTAACTGGTGGCTGAATATAACGTCATTTTTCTCTTTCACTGTTCAACTGGTGGTTGGGCATTACGTCATTTTTCTCTACCACTGTTCAACTGGTGGCTGGGCATTACGTCATTTTTAAAAATTTCACTGTTTAACTGGTGGCTGGATATAACGTCATTTTTCTCTTTCCTCTTCAACTGGTGGCTGGGCGTTAGTCATTTTTCTCTATCACTGTTCAACTGGTGGCTGGGCATTACGTCATTTTCCTCTACCACTGTTCAAATGGTGGTTGGGCATTACGTCATTTTTCTCTACCACTGTTCAACTGGTGGCTGGGCATTACGTCATTTTTCTCTACCACTGTTTAACTGGTGGCTGGGTGTTACGTCATTTTTCTCTACCACTGTTCAACTAGTGGTTGGGCATTACGTCATTTTTCTCTACCACAGTTTAACTGGTGGTTGGGCATTACGTCATTTTTCTCTACCACTGTTTAACTGGTGGCTGGGCATTACGTCATTTTTCTCTACCACTGTTTAACTGCTGGCTGGGCGTTACGTCATTTTTCTCTACCGCTGTTTAACTGGTGGCTGGACATTACATCATTTTTCTCTACCACTGTTCAACTAGTGGCTGGGCATTACGTCATTTTTCTCTTTCACTGTTTATCTGGTCGCTGGGCATTGCGTCATTTTTCTCTACCACTGTTCAACTGGTGGCTGGGCGTTACGTCATTTTTCTCTATCACTGTTTAACTGGTGGCTGGGCATTACGTCATTTTTCTCTACCACTGTTCAACTGGTGGCTGGGCATTACCTCATTTTTCTCTATCACTGTTTAACTGGTGGCTGGGTATTATGTCATTTTTATCAATCACTGTTCAGCAGGTGTCTGGGCGTTACGTCATTTGTCTCGATCACTGTTTAACTGGCGTCTGGGCATTACGCGATTTTTCTCTACCCCTCTTTAACTGGTGGCCAGGCGTTACGTCATTTTTCTCTATTACTGTTCAACTGGTGGCTAGACATTGCGTCATTTTTCTTTACAATTGTTTAACTGGTGGCTGGGCGTTACATCCTTTTTCTCTACCACTGTTCAACTTCTGGCTAGGCATTGCGTCATATTTCTTTACCACTGTTCAACTTGTGGCTGGGCGTTACGTCATTTTTCTCTACCACTCTTTAACTGGTGGCTGGACATTACATCATTTTTCTCTCTCACTGTTTATCTGGTCGCTGGGCATTACGTCATTTTTCTTTACCACTGTTTAACTGGTGGCTGGGCGTTACGTCATTTTTCTCTACTACTGTTCAACTAGTGTTTGGGCATTACGTCATTTTTCTCTACCACTGTTTAACTGGTGGTTGGGCATTACGTCATTTTTCTCTACCACTGTTTAACTGGTGGCTGAGAAGTTACGTCATTTTTCTCTTGGGGGTTTTAACTAGTGGTTGCGCATTACGTCATTTTTCCTACCACTGTTTAACTGGTGGCTGGGCGTTACGTCATTTTTCTCTACCACTGTTTAACTGGTGGTTGGGCATTACGTCATTTTTCTCTACCACTGTTTAACTGGTGGCTGGGCGTTACGTCATTTTTCTCTACCACTGTTCAACTTACAGGTTTGGGCATTACAAAATTTTCTCTACCACAGTTTAACTGGTGGTTGGGCATTACGTCATTTTTCTCTACCACTGTTTAACTGGTGGCTGGGCATTACGTCATTTTTCTCTACCACTGTTTAACTGGTGGCTGGGCGTTACGTCATTTTTCTCTACAACTGTTCAACTGGTGGTTGGATTACGTCATTTTTCTCTACTACTGTTTAACTGGTGGCTGGGCGTTACGTCATTTTTCTCTACCACTTTCAACTGGTGGCTGGGCGTTATATCATTTTTTTCTCTTACTGTTCAACTGGTGGCTATAGCGTTACGTCATTTTTCTCTACCACTGTTTAACTGGTGGATGGGTTACGTCATTTTTTTCTCTACCACTGTTCAACTGGTGGCTGGGCTTTACGTCATTTTTCTCTACCATTGTTCAACTGGTTGCTGGGCATTACGTCATTTTTCTCTATCACTCTTTAACTGGTGGCTGGGTATTACGTCATTTTTATCTATCACTGTTCAGCAGGTGTCTGGGCGTTACGTCATTTTTCTCGATCACTGTTTAACTGGCGTCTGGGCATTACGCGATTTTCTCTACCCCTCTTTAACTGGTGGCCAGGCGTTACGTCATTTTTCTCTATCACTGTTCAACTGGTGGCTAGGCGTTGCTTCATTTTACTCTATCACTGTTTAACTGGTGGCTAGGCATTACGTCATTTTTCTCTACCACTGTTCAACTGGTGGCTGGACATTACGTCATTTTTCTCTACCACCGTATAACCGGTGGACGGATATTACATCATTTTTCTCTACCACCGTTCAACCGGTGACTGGAGATTAATCATTTTGGTAGGTAGACATTAAGTCATTTTTCTCTACCACCGGTAAAGCGGTGGTCAGGGCTCAAAGGGTTAAATGCTCTTCTGCAATAAAATAATTCATAAGGAATTTACATTTTTTATATAATAACCTAAACATGTCGTCTGTGTTTGAATTATTTTCGACTGACAATCTCGTTCTTAGTGAATATTTATAAAAATTCAGGAGGAGAGTTACATTTTTCTTAGTCGGGGAGAAGTTATTGAAACCAAAATACCCACTAACGTTTCTGATTAGTCCGATAATCTCAAAATGGCGACGTCAAGACCGTCGTTAAGGAAGATAAAAGATGGCTTGTCAATTTTAACGGTTCCAGAACTAAACTTCTCTCCATTATTCATTTGAGAGACCCTTTCTGTCTTTCCTCTGCATGGCTGATGCTAACCTTCAGGAAATTAACTCGTTACGCGGGCTAATGTTTTCTTTTGCTAGCTGTTTTTCGAGACTTTGCCCTTCGACAGAGCCTCGACTGGGAATCCTCTCTGCCCGGAGCTGGAGACGAATCTCCAACTGCAAGACATCTACCATCCACCCCACGTTATCAGATGTGGCACAAAGCCGAATTTAATGCGGGGTATCCACATATTCCCCGTAGAGTCCGTATAAAACGGGGTCGGGTAGCTGTTTCCAGGGACGAGACTCTGCCTTTGAACATAGCCTCGTCTGGGGATCCTCTCTGCTCGGTGGTAGAGAGTTTGACCAGCACAGCTGGAGACGATTCTTTAAATGCAGACCAACATACACTATTTCCTACTGTATTTATGTGAATGGGGACATACCCATTATCGTCAGTAGGTATGCTACAACAATCAGTGAAATGATAAAAAAAGGCGTAGAAAAAACTTTATGAACTCAAGTCATAAGGAAAGAAAATAGTTGTAATGATTCAGCAATGGTTGACAAAAACCTGTCCACAACATAAACAATAAAAGATAAACATTGTAGGTGGAAAACTAGTAAAAGGAAAAAAAAGTATGGCTAATTAAAGGAGTTTTAAAAGGAAAAGTATGGCTAATTAAAGTAGTTTTAAAAGGAAAAAGTATGGCTAATTAAATTAGTTTTAAAAGGGAAAGTATGGCTAATTAAAAGAAGTTTTAAAAGGAAAAGTATGGCTAATTAAATTTTAAAAAGAAAAGAATGGCTAATTAAAAGGGAAAAAAATTCTGATTTGTCAAATGAAAATAATTTGTCCGTTTGGAAAAAATATCCCAGTAATGGTACATTAGCTGTTTCCCTAAGAAGGAAATATTTAGACTATTTACATTACAGATACTGAAGGAAATATTTAGCATTTATCGACAGATTAAACGCCCCCCCGCTCAATGTTTTCGGCTGAAATTCATAAAGTCTTACACTTAAAACAATTTTCAGGAAAAAAGCTTTTTGAAGTCCAGTAGTTGTTATAGCTCTTTTCAGTATGTCAGAAGAGTTCTTAAACTTTTTATCTGAAGTAGTGTGGAATGTCAACATCTTGATTATGCATCTTATTATAAAACTGGAAGGATTTATAATTTCAACCAACAGCACAACTGGCTGTTTGGTTAATGAATTTGAATATTTCCATATAAGGAAAGGATTAAAATTAACATTCATCTTTCCAGTACTGATGGGGTTTTCCTTCCTCACCTTTTGTTTGAAGCAGTGTGGAATATCAACATCTTCATTATATCATTATTTTTTGAAGAGAAAATAATGTTTCATGTGCTATCCATTTTAGTTGTTGATTCGGAAGATTTTCCTTAAGTGATGTGGTTTCTGTTATTTGGTACGGTTCTCTGTTTTTTTTAATTCTGTAGCACCTGCCCACAACATTCACAATTTTTCAGTAAAAACAGGTTTCTCAAGTCTAGTAACTGTTATAGCTCTTTCCGTTATTGATGGGGAGTTTCTTTCCTAACCTTTTGTTTGAAGTTGTGCGGAATGTTAACAGTTTGAATTTACATTTGAGTCTATAAGCATTTATTCAGGAATAAATAAATATTGGTTTTAGAGACTCTTAAAAAGTATGGAGTATAGTATCCAGTGAATTACCATATAATAACAGTAATGTAATATTACCAGTTTCATTACGTAGAAAAATCCGGCATTCATTGACAGAATAGTCAGTGTTATTGTTGATTGGATTTTATAATTTTTTTTTCTTAAAACACTACTAAGGAAAACATTACCCAATTCCAGTAGCTGTTATCGCTCTTTCTAGTATTGATGGAGGTTTCCTTCCTAACCTTTTGTTTGAAGCAGTCTGGAATATCAACATCTTGAGTATGTTATTATTTTCTCTACAAGTTTCATGTGCCATCTATTTCAGGTGTTGCCGCTGACGATTTTCCTTAAGTGATGTGGTTTCTGTTATTTGGTACGGTTCTTTTTTTTAAAATTCTGTAGCGCCCGCCCACAACGTTTACAATTTTTCAGTAAAAAAAGGTTTCTGAAGTCCAGTAGCTGTTATAGGCCTTTCCGTTATTGATGGGAATTTTCCTTCCTAACTTTTTGTTTCAAGCAGTCTGGAATATCAACATCTTGTGTATGTCATTATTTTCTCTTCAAGTTTCTATCCATTTTAGTTGTTGCGGCTGTTGGTATTCCTCAAGAGATGTGGTTTCTGTCATTTTGATGTGGTTTCTGTTAGAATGTTAAGTAAGGTCAGAATATTTACGAATGTTTCGGGCAGCGATTGTGACTAGCTTAATCAGATGACTAACGCTCCACTCAATTTATAGTCTTTGTACCCTATTTCATGTACAAAAATAGCATTCAGAATCTCGTTAGTAGAGGTACTAAACCATTTGAATACAGTACCTTGATCCATGCAATTGTAAAATTTGAGATACCCACCTATCAACCGAATACTAGGCGATCAATGCATATTGAATTAGCAGCATTTTTTTAAAAGAATAATTAAACATCTTTCTTAATTTGAAAAACGCTGAGCAGATACTAGTGAGGGATGACTGTATCGATCAGCTATATTTGAACAGATTCAATAATTGAAATTAACATAGATTAGCATCAATTCAATAAATTAGCATTTTCAAAACAAGTTTGGAAATCGAATTGTCTTCATAATCTCGAACTTAATTACGACGAGAGAAAGAGAAAATAAATCAGCAAATAAAGAAGAAATGAAAGGGAGAAAAAAGATAAGAAAGAAAGCATTGATGGAGCCGGGGAATATTTGAATATCTTTCTAATGATTAGAATTATAATGGATACGTAATTAATAATTAATTGCAAAAATACAATCATGTGTAATGAGGAGGTTATTAAAAGTTATATTGACATACATATCGGAGATAGGAGAAAGGTTTTAATAGATAGAAAATTAGATACGTTTAAACAGGCAGGAAGCAGAGAGAATGATATATTTATAACAATAGACCGACTGACACAGATAGAAACACTGACATAGATTGATAATAAGCAGACTGATAGATAGATAGATAGATAGATAGATAGATATTAACAGACTGAGAGAGATATGAACTGAGATAGATAGATAGATAGATAGATAGATAGATAGATAGATAGATAGATAGATATGAACAGACTGAGATAGATGGATAGATAGATAGATAGATAGATAGATAGATATGAACAGACTGAGAGAGATATGAACAGACTGAGATAGATAGATAGATAGATAGATAGATAGATAGATATGAACAGACTGAGATAGACGGATAGATAGATAGATAGATAGATAGATATGAACAGGCTGAGATAGATAGATAGATAGATAGATAGATAGATAGATAGATAGATATGAACAGACTGAGATATGAAAAGACTGAGATAGATAGATATGAAATAAGATAGATTGATAGATAGATATTAACAGACCGAGAAAGATAGACAGATAGATATGAACTGAGTACATAGATAGATAGACAGACTGACAGACAGACACGCAGATAGATAGATAGATAGATAGATATTATATGAAGAGACTTAGATAAATAGATAGATAGTAATGAACAGACGGAGATAGACATATAGATGGATAGATATATCTGATTAGATTGGGGTGGGAAGAGAGAAATAAGAAAATACATATTTAAATAGATTGTTAGATGTACAGATACAGAGATATGTAGATATAAACAGACAGATGAATATGAACAGACCGAGATAGATAAGTAAATCGATATAGAGATATATAGATAATGAACACAGTGCGATAGACTGAAAGATAGATATGAACAGGGTGAGAAAGATAGATATGAATAAATTGAGATAGACTGACAGAGAGATATAAACAGCGTGAGATACATAATCAGATATATGAAGAGATAGATAAAGAGATAGATAAATAGACAGATATATAGCTATGAATAGATTGAGATAAATATTAATAGCATGGGATTTATAGATATGAAGAAACTGCGATAGATAGATAATGAACAGACATAACAGCCTGAGATAGAAAGATAGCCAGATAAACAGAGATATATAAATACGTATAAAGTGCAATATAAATATATATATATATATATATATATATATATATATATAGAGAGAGAGAGAGAGAGAGAGAGAGTGATAGATAGATTTGAACAGACTGAAATAGTTAAATAGACAGAAGGATATATAGATATGAATAGTGAGATAGATATTTAGATGGATATATATATATATATATATATATATATATATATATATATATATATATATATATATATATGTCGACGGAAGCCGAAGGAGAAATTTAAAAAAAAGTCGAAAATGAAAAGGCAAAAATGACGTCATAGAAACGGTGGGAAGATTGAGTGAATTAGCGAAAGAAACCATAAGGAAAAGAAAAATACAAAAGAAGAGTAGAATCTAGAAGAAGAAGAAGAAGAAGAAGAAAAAGAAGAAGAAGAAGAATGAGAAGACGATGACGATGAAGACGGAGAAGAAGAAGAAGAAGACGATGACGACGAAGAAGAAGAAAAAGACGATGACGATGAAGACGAAGAAGAAGAAGAAGAAGAAGGAGAAGACGATGACGATGAAGACGAAGAAGAAGAAGAAGAAGAAGAAGAAGAAGAAGACGACGATGATGATGATGATGAAGAAGACGACGACGATGAAGAAGAAGAAGAAGAAGACGGAGAAGAAGTAGACCACGACAAATAAGAAAACGAGGAAGAAATTGAAGGAACAGACGAAGAAGAAAAATAAGAAGAAAACAAAGACGAAGACGACGAAGAAGAGGAAGAAAAAGACGCCGACGTCATCGACGAAGAAGAAGAAGGACAATAACAAGAAGAAGAAGAAATAACAATAATAAAGAAAGAAGAAAAGGAAAAAAAAAAGAAGAAATACGAAGAACTCGATGATGGAGAAAAATAAAGAAGAAAGTGGAATAATAAAAAAGAAGAAAAACATGTGAAGGAAAAGCATACGTCTGAAAAGATTGAAATAAAAGAAAGGAAAAGAAAAAAAGGATTGAAAAAATATAAATAAATATGAAACTGAAAAGAAGAAAAAAACGAAAGCGGAACGGAGATCGAAGAAGAAAAGCTGTCAAACAATTTCAGAATAAAGAAGAAAATATTTAAAAAAAAACAAGAAAAGGAAGAAGAAAGGAAGTTAATAAAAAAAAAATTGAGAAAGCCAACAACTGAAGGCAAAGAATGTCGTAGAAGAACAAGAAGAGAGAGAGAGAGAGAGAGAGAGAGAGAGAGAGAGAGAGAGAGAGAGAGAGAGTAAGAGAGAGAGTGGTAATGAACAGATGGCTTGAAAAGAGATTTTGATTAGATCTCGTGGTGACGAGATCTCACGATGATTGCCGGACGACCACTGAAACTGACTGGCTGAAAGTAGGATCGATAGATAAGCCACACGACTATTTTCAGAACTTTAATATTAGCAATCGTGTAAATGCACCTGGTCCCCACCAGTATTGACAAACACAAAAAAGAAGTATTTAAAATTATTTCCTGAAACTGTCTATTGGCATTGTTCTTTATTGCTCGCGCTCTCTCTCTCGCTCTCGCTCTCTCGCTCTCTCTCTCTCTCTCTCTCTCTCTCTCTCACACACACACACACATATATATATATATATTACTAGTGCACATATGATGGGACGAATGGGATAATTAATTTTCTCTGTCATAGACGAGTGTTACGATCGTTGGGTCGTATTCAACGAATGAAGGACTGTAAAAAAACTAAAGGGATGTTGCATCACTTGTAGTCTCTGGCTTCTTCTGGTCTGTGGGTAATTACTCAGTAGGCAGCCCAACACCGCCCCAACAAGCTCGATTTAGACAATTTTATTCAGATTTCTATCTATTTTTTAAATCATTTCACCCCGAGCAAGATAATAAAGCCACTAAGACTCAAGGGGGGGGGGTTACTGAATATGTGAGAATATCAGAAGAAAACATTATTAAAGAGACATGACAATAAAAGACACATATTTCTCTCGCTATATCTCTCTCTTTCTCTCTCTGTCTGTTTCTCTATCTCTCTCTGTATATATATATATATATATATATATATATATATATATGTGTGTGTATTTAGGCAGCAATCCTTCTTTCATGCACATTTCATTGAATACGACAGACAAGGTGCTTTGATTTAGTTTTTCATACAATTTCTCATGTGATCTAATAATTTTTTTTCTTTTCGGATGATAAATTATATAAAAACTGTCCGAATGTTCTTTTTATCCGAGTTTTTTTTTATGAACATGGACATAATATCTTGACCGTGTTTTGAAAAATGAAAACATTTTTTAAAACATACATACAACAAACTATTTCTTATTTAACAGTTAAAATATTTAATCTTTGAAAATGGCTAAATGTATAGCCGAAAGCGCTCGGATATACATTTAGCCATTTTCAAGGATTAAATATTTTAACTGTTAAATAAGAAATCGTTTGTTGTATGTATGTTTGCTTCGATTTAAAAATCCTAGAGAATGATATTTTTATTCTCTAAGATTGATTCGTTTTTAGGCATTTATCTCTGGTTGCTACAACCAAAACATAATCATTTGCACAGTTCCTGATAGATCATCCTCCCCACACAATTATGCCTATTTAAAAAATTTTTTTTTTGCATTTTCGACCACTTTCTTTACATTGAATTCTTATGATTGCTTCATCGAATCTTCTGATGTGTTTCTTTTGTGTGTGGCGTATGTCTTTTTCCAAGGTGATAGAAGAATGATAAGATTTCTTTTAAATAATTCAAACAAGTTGAATTAGAATTACAAGAAAGCGAGAAAAAAATAGAGAAAAGACTAGAATTTTCAGAATTTAAAGGATGAAATCAGAACGTAAGAAAAGCGGACAACACGATGCCATCATTCAGAAAATCTGCCAGAAACGATTCAAAACCTTTTCATTTTTTTTTACCCCCATTCAATTAGATTAGAATAACTGAATTTAGGTCGATCGGAACGGTGAAAAAAATACATTGGGCTATATTATATTTCTACGCATTCCTGCATTGGCTTACCCCGTCATTTCAATAGGATATTTTAAATGTGTTTGTTTTTGGTTTTACTTGACGGTAATAAGCTCTGGTATTTGGTGCTTGTTTCCTTTGAAGGGTAATTTTATCGAAATTTATCGATGTACTTTTTTTATTTTAGATTCGGAGCAGGATTTCTTCTCGAGGAAATTATGTTGCAAAACCATCTTCCATCCTTTTGAAGAGAAGGAAAAGAATGGTAATCAGGAAAAGTTCACAAGACCGGAAATAAAACAGGAACCAGGATATATATATATATATATATTATTGAACAATAAAAAATATAAAAAAATTAAAATCTTCAGACACACTGGGTTGTAGATTAATATTCTTTCATTTTTATTATTATTATTAATTGATTTAGATTCCTCGACTAGTTTCGGCCAACATGGCCATCATCAGGAAAAGAAAAATTTCTGCATGCTGGTAGCAGTAAACTACAGAAATGAATGTCTTGATGAAGAAAATGAACTTTTGTCTGTAGTTTTCATTTGTTTTTTTTTATTTTTTTATCTTTTTAACATGAATTTTTTAATATTCCTTGTGTTGGTCAAACAGTCTCTTTTAAGTTGTTATTTGAGATAAGAGCTGGATGGATCTATGCTGCTCTGAATTCCCCTGGTCAGTTTGACAGTTTTATTTGCTCTTGGAGAGGGGATGTGTCTTTGTTAAGTGTGTGTGTGTGTGTGTGTGTGTGTGTGTGTGTGTGTGTGTGTGTTATTTGGTTCTTAGGGAGTGAGTGAGTATGATATGTGTAAGCGTGTATATTACTGTGGGTGGGTGTTATCATTTGGCTCATTAGTGAGTGAGTGAATATGATGTGTGTAAGTGTGTATGTTCGTGTGTGTGTGTGTATAAGTGTGAGGCCTCAACACCTCCGTAAGCGTGTCTGTCTTGTGTGGGTGAGAAATGTGGGTAGGTGTTGATTTGTAGGGTTATATATTGGTACTATCTATATTGTTAAATTTATGGTTTAGCCCGGCTGGATGTTGTGTTTTTAAACGTTGTATCCACTTATTTTCATGGAAATCTTTCTAAAGTTATCTGCACTGAACTTTATATATATATATATATATATATATATATATATATATATATATAAATATATATATATATGCGAAAGAAATAGGCAATACCAAACTTATAACAACTGTCATGTTTTTAATAGAGTCTGCAAATATGGATTTCATGCCCAGTGGCAATTTTTGAACTCAGACAGGCAATTGCTATATAGGAATTTACAGACAGTAAATTGTCATGGCATTGTATATTGCAGTCATTACGGTTTCTTGTAAATCGCCAATTATATCAGGTCACTCAAGGGACGCTTCTGGTATCATGTACTACCTGCTGCATGGTTGATGTGATCGGGGTCTAAACCGGTTCCTTCATCGGGGCTTTGCTGGTGAGGAGATTGGCTCGACGCCCATCAAAATTAAAAACAAAACAAATCAAAGTAAATACTTTTTCGACTTTCCTGCAGATAAAAAAAAAAACAACTTGAAAGAAAAACAAAAACATTTACCATTTTTTGCCCTGTGAGTGCCAAATTTCCCAAGCCCTCTTTCCTCATTATTCGTCCTAGAAATTTTAACTGTCCTTTTCTGTTTCTAAGTATAAGTGTCCACTTTGTTCCCATTTTCTGTAAAACTGTTGATCACGTGTTCAGTTAACGGTATTCTCAGCATCCTTCTGTAGAACCACGTTTCTCTCGGCTCAAGTCTCTAACTCGTCTGTGATTCAGCATTCACTGCTGAATAGGAAGATCGATATTTCATAACTGTTCAGTACTCTTTTCTTTGATTGTATTGAAATTTTCCTGTTTCTTAATAGATTGCTTAGCTTTTGGAAGACTTCTTTCCCTATCTCAATGAGCCTTCGGATTTTGTTGTCCCATTGTCCATCCTTTGTAAAAAAAACCCAAAAAACTTCCTAGATATTTAAATTGTTGTACTTATGTGATTTTGGCATCCCCAATTTGTAATTTCCATGTTGGGATGTCCCTTTTGCTGACAACCATGCATTCTGTCTTCTTGCAATTGATGTTTCGTCATTTCTTCTCGTGTTTCTTCTATTGGGGTTTCTGTCGTTTCCTTTCGGTGTCTGCTGTCAACAGTGCATACCTAATGTTGTTAAGATTGTGACCGCCATTAATGAATGGTAGTAGGATTTCTAATTCTTTCAGGTTCGTCTCACAGTGGAGCTTAAATAAGTCCGGTGAAACGGCACATCCTTGTCTTACGCCTCTTTCTATTTATATACATACTCTAAATTCATTTTCTCTCCGCATACAGACTGTTTACTTCCAGTATAAGTTTTGGCTTAGTGATATATTCGTCCCAGATAAATCAAGCTTAGTTAGAAGTTTCTAACTTTAAACAATATATATATATATATATATATATATATATATATATATATATATATTATGAAATGGACAAAGCCAAAGTCAGACAATTATTTTAAGACATTTTTTTATGTTTATCCGTTCTTTTTATAGATACAAATATTTAAGTAAATGCTCTGTTTATAATAAACAGTATTAACGACATTTACCGGCCTGAATATCCGAGGACACATATTTTCTATGAAAACTTTTCGATATTCAGGCCGGTAAATGTCGTTAATACTGTTTATTATAAACAGAGCATTTACTTAAATATTTGTGTCTATAAAAGAACGTATAAACATAAAATGTCTTTATTTATATATATATATATATATATATATATATAAATATATATATATATATATATATATATATATTTAAAATTTCTTTACTATGCATTTTATTTTGAAGGATTGATTGAAAATAGATGTTAAATTATGCGATTAATTCCTGTTTTTTTTTAAGACTGTGGATAATCTTTTCTTTTCTTTCTATGTGCCATGTCCTTTCAGGACGTAGGCGATCATGGTTCTCCACTTCTCTTTATCCCATGCAGCTCTCAACAAGTTCCTTCCCTCTGCATCCTCCCACTGACCACATTCTGTCATCCACTTGCTTAAGACTGCCAGGTATGTTATGCGTTGTTTTCCCTTGTCTCTCTTTCCTTCTATTCGACCCGTGAGTATCAGATTCTCCAGGCCCTCCTTCCTCATTATATGTCACAAAAACTTCAGCTGTCTCTTCCTGATATTAAGTATAAGCCTTCTCCTTGTTTGCAACCTCTCTAAGACCTCATTGTTGCTCACACTCTCGGTCCATGATATCCTCAGCATCCTTCTGTAAAACCACATCTCCGTCGCCTCGAGTCTATTCTTCATCTTTGAGGAAATCGTCCAACATTCGCTGCCGTAAAGAAGGACAGATGTCACGTAAAATTTCAGTATTCTTTTTTTTGTTACCAAAGAAATCCTCCTGTCTTGCAATACTCTGCCCAGCTTTTGGAATGCGTCCTTGGCCATCTTAATACGTCTACGGATCTCACTATCGCATTTACCGTCCTCTGTCAAGACGCTTCCCAGATATTTAAACTTCCGCATCTGCTTGATTCTAATGTTCCCGACATGCACTTCCTCTTACTGATGACCATGCATTCTGCCTTTCTGGAGTTTATGCTTAGTCCTTTCTACTCACTCTCCGTCGCTACCTTCTGTAGGAAATTTTGTAATTTCTTTTACGTGTCTGCTATCAGTACTCTTGCTCGTTTATAAATCTTTGAGGAGACCGTCCAACATTCGCTGCCGTAAAGAAGGACAGATGTCATGTTAACAGCTCAGTATCTTTTTCTCTGTTACCAAAGAAATCCTCCTGCCTCGCAATAATCTGCCCATTTTTTAGCGTTTCATCCCAAGCAAGGCGGGAAGCCACTAGGACACAAGGGGTTACGGAGAGTTGGAGCTAGAGCAAATAGGAGTGATAGAGGAAAGAATGAGGAGAGGGATAGTGGATAGATCAAGGCAATTGGAGATGTCGATTGACATTACATTTGAATAGCTGGAGATTATAGCTATCAGGGAAACAGGAATAGGGAAGGGAGTTCCACAGGCGAGAGGTGCGAGATATGAAGCTATTGGAGTAGAAAAGACGGCTACATTTAATAGTTTCAACAGTGAAAGGGTGAGAGCGGGATGCCAGCCTCGTAGGACGCTTGAATTCATGAAATCTGGGAACCAGCGAATGCAGCTCATCGGAGCAATTACCATGAAAGTATTTGTAAAAAAGACAGAGAGAAGCGACGGCGCGTCTCTGAGAGAGCGACTGTAGACGAGATGCCAGATCAGGGCCAATTATATTGCATATCCGCCTCTGGATCTTATCAAGAACCCCGAGGCAAACATAAAGGGCACCAGACCATATATAGCAGCAATACTCTATGCAAGGGCGAATGGTTGATTTGTAGATCTGAAGGATCGATTCCGGGGAGAAAAATTTCCTGGCGCGGCACAGGGAGCCAACTTTTCTTGCGGTGGACGAAGCAATTGACTCAATGTATTTGTTCCATCTTAGGTCAGCAGTCAACGTGAGACCGAGCAGCCGCAGAGACGTGGCGTGTGTCTTTGGCCATCCCAATACGTCTACGTATCTCAGTGTCGCACTTGCCGTCCTCCGTCAGAACACTTCCCAGGTAATTAAACTACCACGCCCGCTTGATTCTAGTGTTCCCGACCTGAAAATCGCATTCCAGGCTCATCCTTTTACTGTTGACCATGTCTTCTAGTTTATGACCTTAGTCCCTTCTTCAAGCTCTCCGTCGCTACCTTGTGTAGGAGATTTTGTAATTTCTTTTCTGTGACTGCTATCAGCACTGTGTCACATGCGTACATTTCTATTGCTTCAAGTCTCATTTCTTTTACATTGATGTTCACCTTCTACAAGGCTCAAGAGTAAACTACAGAAATGAATGTCTTGATGGAGAAAATGAATTTTTGTCTGTAGTTTTCATTTGTTTTTTTTTAATGTTTTTATCTTTTTAACATGAATTTTTTTAACATTCCTTGTGTTGGTCAAACAGTCTCTTTTAAGTTGTTATTTGAGATAAGAGCTGGATGAATCTATGCTGCTCTGAATTCCCCTGGTCAGTTTGACAGTTTTATTGGTCCTGGAGAGGGGATGTGTCTCTGTTAAGTGTGTGTGTGTGTTATTTGGTTCTTAGGGAGTGAGTGAGTATGATATGTGTAAGCGTGTATATTACTGTGGATGTGTGTTATCATTTGGCTCATTAGGGAGTCAGTGAGTATGATGTGTGTAAGTGCGTATATTCATGTGGGTGTGTGTATAAGTGTGAGGCCTCAACACCTCCGTAAGCATGTCTGTCTTGTGAGGGTGAGAAATGTGGGTAGGTTTTGATTTGTAGGGTTATATATTAATACTATCTATATTGTTAAATTTATGGTTTTGCCCGGCTGGATAGTGTGTTTTTAAACGTTGTATCCACTCGAGGTAGAGGGTTACAGAGTAAGAGACACAGTTTATGGGGATATGTGGGGAAGATAACGGTTAACGCTAGACTAGAACAGGTTATGATTGTAGAGATTGAGGAAGCATAGTCTTAAGTGTCGTTTCCACAAAGCAACGGTTCATAGGAAGAAATTACTTGAGTGGAAGTTACATCTCACTAATGGAATATGAAGGGAATGAAGGTAGTTCGCTACAATGTGCGTAGTATGGTGGGCCTTAGCCGCGAAAGTCAGAAGAGGTGGAAGTAAGAAATGGACATGATTTACATATATAACATGATGCAATATACTCTGAATCTAAATTTTTTCCATTTTCAATAAAATGAATTAAAATATTATTGATTATTTATCGATAGATGCTCCAAGACATTTACACGCCTATCACCGCTCACAGAAACGGTGGGCTTTCTATAAAGTCTATTTCGTATACCAGTACGAATCTCGTCATGTTTAGATAATGCCCAATGTTGCTATTGCTTAATGTTGCGACAGTTTTGCTGGCGGACTTTAAACTCGTTGCAAAACTCTTACCATTTCTTATCACTCATGCACCTAGCAGTCACGAGGTTCATATTCTTTTGACTTCTTTCATTCCGTTTCTTAATCTTTGGCGCGTTCTGACTTGTAAGGAAATTAATAGAAACTTTTAAATTCTTACCCCTACAGGAGACAGAAATTGATTCACGTTTTTCTAAAGGCATTACTGCAAAAGGATATCTAGCCGCATCAGCATTTCAAATCGTTTCAATGAATATACACTGATGCACAAAATTATTGATTATTTTAAATCATTAAAAAATAAAAAAAGTCCCACAAAATTTTGAACGTTAAGTTTTAAATTTTAAAGACCAAAATTATTTTTTTATATGTGTAAAATAAAATTCTTACATTTACCCGAATTAAATCTATCAGAGGATGAAACGCGTTGGTAAAGAAAAGTTTTCCATTTGTCTTTATATATATATATTATATATATATATATATATATATATATATATATATATATATATATATATATATATATATATACACGGTAAAGCGAATCCTCTTAGTCCCTGTGTGTTTATCTAAAAATAAATACGCTAAAATTCACCATCGCCATGCATAGTTTTTACGGAAAAATATTTTGAAACGTTTACACACAGACACAAAAAGAAATTTTTGATATTTTATACACACACACACACACACACACACACACACACACACACATATATATATATATATATATATATATATATATATATATACTTGGGTACTTGGTGGAACGTGCTCAATATCTATGACAGAGCTAACATATTCAGTTGTATGGATATGAGTTTGTAATCCTGGGTTTCACGCTGATGCGATCATCAGATTGTTTGATACTGCAAAAGCGTTACAAACTCATACAACTGAATATATATATATATATATATATATATATATATATATATATATATATATATATATATATATATATATATATATTATATATATATATTTATATATGAAAAACCTTGGGTATTTCGGCTTGTAGTAGAACAAACCAATACACAAGGAAAAATGAGGAATAAAAAAAAAGAAAGAACATGAAATTGAGACTAAAACAATCGTCCAGAGTTCAAGCCCGGAGTCCAAAGAAACAAAACTTCAAAACAAGTAAAAGTAACTACGTAAAGTGCTCAATACACGAAGTAGAGCAAACCTAATGTAAACTTAAAGAGCCAGGCAAACCTACGTGGGTTTCACCTAAAAGAATCGTCAGGGTAATACTCCCGCACGATCCGTTTAGGTGAAACCTAGGTAGGTTTGCCTGGCTCTTTAGGTTTATTTTATATATATATATATATATATATTTATATATATATATATCATTAACTTCACTAATCTGTTTTTGTATGAATGATTCATGTAATATAGATTGAACTGCACCACATATATGATTTAAAAAGAACTGATCCGACGTGCAACTTCTGGGATAATACCTGCGACATTGCTCTATTTATTGAACAATTTAGTTCATGCTACATCGACTGAAAAAACTACTACAACAAAAGAATTCTCCAATTACCATATTAGTAAAAAAAAAAACGCACTTTCTTTTAAATTTTCCAAAAAATTCAACCTTAGCGTTGCGACCGCCCGCTCCAAAATTTCTTACAGTTAACAAAAACACATTTCTGAAAAAAACATATTTCGATTTACATCTAATCTTTCGTGTCCCGTTATTACCTGGATGTATTTAAAAAAAAAAAACAAATCAATTTCCATACCTGATGATGTCTGTATGAACAGATGAAAGTACTTGCAAAAAAAGACCTGATACAATTTGAATTTATTAAAACACGGATCATGATATTCGTCTAGAGGTTCGTGGGTTAATGTAATTTTAATAAATTTGTTTGCGAAGATGTATTCTCGCCATTTATATCATTAACTTCACTAATCTGTTTTTTGTATGAATGATTCATGTAATATATATATATATATATATATATATATATATATATATATATATATAGAGAGAGAGAGAGAGAGAGTTTAAAGCATCCCTCTTCAAAAGAAAAAAAAATTAATTCAATTTTAATGAGCACACAAATATATTAAAAATCACGACAACAATCTTGTGTGTCTGTCCGTTTGTCTTTATTATTTTCCGTTTCCTTTCTCCCGGATATCTTTTCTTTTTCTTTCTTATTTACTCTTAACCTTTCCCCCTTCCTTCACCTTTTTTCCTCTTCTCCTCTCCTTAGCTTTCTCCAATTCCGCTGTTGTCTGGTCATATAACGAAAGACTGTTGAAGTCTCTCGACGCATCTCAGAACGACAAAATCAAAAAAGGATGTACGACTTTTTATTATATTAAAAGTATCTCTTTTAATCTTCCCTTTTTTTTTAAACAAAATTTATTTTTAGCAGTGTAGCAATCGAACATTTATTGGCATTATTGCAATCTCGTTTTGGCAAGCGTCTGAATGTCTCTTCTCGTGGGAACACGTTATACAATATATTATTCATTGGGACCAAAAAAGAACAAACTAGGATATCATTGCAAACGTAAGAAAGGTATTGTTTTGCATTCTTTACCCCAAAACTTAAGGACGAAAGTAGGTTTTCTATGAATAAATAAAGCGATATATATATATAAAAAGATAAGAAAAAGGAAAAAAGAATCTGGAAAAGAAAATTAAGAAAAAAATATAAGAACAACGAAAAGATAGCGTTTTATTGGTCCTAAATAAAAGCTTGGTATGATACAATTTTTGACCAATCAGAAATGTGTACGCCTTATTGAGTGGTAAAACGGAAGTGGACTGTAAAATGTAATTGCTTGTCAGACATTGTAGAACAGAGAAGAATGATTAGTCTGCGGTATTAATCGTTATAAAGATAAAGAAATTCTTTAACAATGAGAGAAATCAATGTCGTAAGATGAAACGAATACAAAAAACAATTGATTAAAAAAAAGCATAAAATAAAAGATAAAAATGAAGTTAGGGAAAAAAAGATGCGAAAATTTGATCAAAGAAGAAAATTAAAATCAAAGTTGAAGATGTAAATAATCTGGGAACGACTTTACAATGTCTGTCCTGCGGCGAGTCAACTATTTAGTATTAGGTTGTTCGGAAAATAATGCCGTTTTACCAGAAAGGATAGTAAAACAAATGTAATGTAAATTTATTGAAATATTAGGGTGTTCGGAAAGTAATGCCGTTTTATCAGAAAGGATATTAAAATAAATTTAATGTAAATTTCTTGAAATATCAGGGTGTTCGGAAAGTAATGCCGTTTTACCAGAAAGGATATTAAAAAACATTTAATGTAAATTTATTGAAATATCAGGATGTTCGGAAAGTAATGCCGTTTTACCAGAAAGGATATTAATAGAAATTTAATGTAAATTTATTGAAATATCAGGGTGTTCGGAAAGTAATGCCGTTTTACCAGAAAGGATATTAATAGTAATTTAATGTAAAATTTAAATGGGTGTTCGGAAAAAAACATTTGCTTGAAATATCAGGGTGTTCGGAAAGTAATGCCGTTTTACCAGAAAGGATATTAAAAAACATTTAATGTAAATTTATTGAAATATCAGGGTGTTCGGAAAGTAATGCCGTTTTACCAGAAAGGATATTAATAGAAATTTAATGTAAATATATTGAAATATCAGGGTGTTCGGAAAGTAATGCCGTTTTACCAGAAAGGATATTAAAAAACATTTAATGTAAATTTATTGAAATATCAGGGTGTTCGGAAAGTAATGCCGTTTTACCAGAAAGGATATTAATAGAAATTTAATGTAAATTTATTGAAATATCAGGGTGTTCGGAAAGTAATGCCGTTTTACCAGAAAGGATATTAATAAAAATGTAATGTAAATTTTTGAAATATTAGGTTATTGGGAAAGTAATGTCATTTTATCAGAAAGGATATTAAAACAAATGTAATGTAAATTTATTGAAATATGTACCACAACGCTGCAAATATTCGCCACCAAGTGAGGAGCCAATTCGCTACTCAGGTTTAATTAATTTAGTAGGAGAAATATTCTATTTACTTTCAAGTGTCCTAAATTTGTTTAAATAGTTGCGTTTGTAAACCAATTACGTTTTACCAGAATGGATATATATATATATATATATATATATATATATATATATATATATATATATATATATATATATATATATAAAAAAAGTTAAATTTATTGAGATATTAGTTATCAAAAGTTAAAAAAAAGTATCATTTTCAACGACTGCAGCCCAACAGGAAGGCAGATTTCTTTCTCCGAAAAATGTTCGGAAGGCTTTTTTGAATTTCTTTGTTTTTGTGTGTTCTGCCATTCCTGGAATGTTCTAGTGAATCAGCAAATATTTACACTGAAGAGTATATTGAAGAACCTCCCCACATCCAATGTTCCTCTGGCGCTATGATCACCATCACCCGTGCAGCATCAGGGCGTTTATTATTTTATTTTATTTTAATCATTTTCTCCAAGCAAGGCGATAATGACGCCGGGGGTGGTTACAGGGAGTAAAAGAGAATGATAAGAATGGTGGGGATTGAAGAAAGGACAAAAAAGGAAGAGGGTTCAAGAAGACAGAAAATAACAATTGACACTGCATCTAAATTTTTAAAGATTGTTGCTATCAGGGAAGCAAGTAGAAAGTGCGAGGAAGGAAACTGTTGTAGTAGAAGTGAAGGTTGAGTCTAGTTCGTTCAACAGTAAAATGGTGGGAATGAGTTGCCAATCAAGTAGCACTCTCGAATTTATATAGTCGAGGCACCAAGAAAAAACACACCATAGCAATTATCTTGAAAATATTCGTAGAAAAGACAGAAAGAAGTCAGGTCAGATCCGTGAAAATGTGACTAATGTTGTAATGCCTGGTGGGGCCGATTACTTTACAGATTCTTCTTTGGAATTGGCCAGAATCTCAAGATATACAGCAAGAACACCAGACCAGATATGGCAACAGTATTCAATGCACGAACGAATGGTGCAGTTATGAAAGTGCAAGTTCGATTCTGACGAGAAATCATTATTATTTTTATTTTCTGTGATTTCTGGCGTTTACACATTTTATTTCTACAAACCAAAAA
>CAHIKZ030000262.1:700000-762500 GCA_903632075.3 Acanthosepion pharaonis | reverse complement strand
AAAGTTATTGTTTTATTTGTAGGCTATTAATTCGGGTTTGTTGAATTTAGAGAATGTTTTCTTTGCTGTTTGAATATATGTATAGAGTATATACTCCCGGATGCACCGCGATTGCAAATAAGATGAAAATGCCATGAAAACATATTTAGATTGTTTTATATATGTGTCTAGATTTATAGAAAACCTACCACACTCCATCCACAACATATTCGTAGAAAATACAAATATAATATTCGCATCAACATGTAAAAAGCGAGTAAATATAATGGAAGCATTATTAATAAAAAGAAAAAGCAAACACTCGATAACATCACTTATGAACACGGCTACAATGTGATGACAGTGTTTGGAAAAATTTTTTAACTCTATATACATACATAAAAGAATCCATATAGTCAGTTAAAAGTAAAAAAAAAATAATCCTTGATAATGGCTATACTATTGTCGAAAGCGTTCGGATATTCGTAAGAAAAAAAAAGCCATTAGATCGCATGAGAAATTGCATAAAAGAATAAATAAAAGCATCTTGTCTGTCGTATTCAATGAAATGTTCATGAAAGAAGGATTGCTGCGTAAATACACAATTATATATATATATATATATATATATATATATATATATATATATATATGCACACACACACACATATATATATATATATATATATATATATATATATATATATTTAAGTTGTTTCACCCAAGAACCCACTAGGACGCAAGGGGTTACAGAAAATTTGGAGCAAAATCAGATTGGAGTGATAGAAGAAAGTATGAGGAGAAGGGTAGTGGATAGATCAAGGCAACTGGAGATGTCGATTGACATTACATTTGAATAATTGGAGATTATAGCTCTCGGGGAAACTGGAATAGGGAAGGGAGTTCCACAGGTGAGAGGTTCGAGACATGAAGCTATTGGAGTAGAAGAGACGGCTACATTTAGGAGTTTCGACAGTGAAAGGATGAGAGCGGGATGCCAGCCTCGTACGTCGGTTGAACTCATGAAGTCTGGGAACCAGCGAATGCAGCTCCTCGGAGCAATTGCCGTGAAAGTATTTGTAAAACAGACAGAGAGAGGCGACGGCGCGTCTGTGAGAAAGTGACTGTAGACGAGATGCCAGAACAGGGCCAATTATATTGCATATCCGCTTCTGGAGCCTATCAAGGACCACGAGGCAAACAGAAGGGGCTCCAGACCATATATGGCATCAAGACTCCATGCAAGAGCGAATTGCTGATTTGTAGATCTGAAGGATCGATTCCGGACAGAAAGATTTCCTGGCGCGGCACAGTGAGCCAACTTTCCTTGCGGTGGACGAAGCAATTGACTCAATGTATTTGTTCTCAGGTCAGCAGTCAACGTGGCCGTAAGCACATCAACTGTAGATCGGGCAAAGCGGAAGCCATATTGCTTGTCTGAGAGCAGATCATGGGATGTGAGATGGTTAACCACCTCGGTATTGATTACGGCTTCGAAGACTTTGCCGAAGAGGGATAGGACGATAGTTAAAAGGGTCAGAGGGGTCGCCAGAGTTCTTGAAGACAGGAACAATCGAAGAGGACTTCCGGCAGTCAGGAAAACAAGATTCCTTGAGGCAATAGTTATATCCCATCTCCACCACTAGCCTTGTTGGAGTCTAAAAAGAGATAATGCCCAATACCAAAGACGTGTAACCCACTCAATAGGGCCTTAGTTCTAAGACGGAAGCCGAGTATGGGTACACCGGAAGAGTCGAGCGTTGAGTTGAATAAAAATTTCTGAGCAAAGTATTCAGTTTTGTCGGCAGAGGAGGTCAGGACTTCGAACTGGTTGAAAAAAGGAGGTATAGAGGGTTTGCAATTGTTCAATACGCTCTTGCAGAGACGCCAATAATCTATGGAGCCAAATTTGCGAGATGCAATACGCTACTTCATCCGAGCAGCAAATAGTGACTTAGCATCGTTGAGGACACCCTTACACTCGTTACGGGCGGAGGCAAAGAGATGTCTATTGCAGCTCGGTATGTCACTACGAAGTAGGTGAAAGAAGTGGTTCCTATGGGCGATGGCGGCTGAGCAAGCAGCGGAGAACCAGGGGGAGGAGCGCGACTTGACACTATATTTCCTTGAGAGCATGAAAGCGTCGATTCCAGCTTTAACCCAGGATGAGACCTCAGAAGCACATTCTTGGACGGAGAGCGTAAAGACAACATCCATGGGGACATCGCGGAGGAAATCACGAAACGTGTCCCAGTCAGCTCGTTGATAGAACGAAGTTCTAGTGCTAGGAGGTTCTTTGCAGGGGGTGAAGTTGAATGAGATGTTAACAGATACTACCGCATGATCAGAGTTACCAAGAGGGCAGAGTTGCTTGGCGCTACAGGACTCGGGGATGGAGGTAAAACACAGATCGAGAAGAAGGCAAAACGAGTGGGGAAGTTAACTATCTGTGTGAGGGATTGAGAAACTGAAAAAAGTGTTTGAATGCCTGCGTGGTCAGTAGTAGCATTCTTAAGCCACTTGGTATGATGGGCATTAAAGTCGCCAAACACAAATATGTGAGCAAACGGGTGGAGGGAGAAAGCCTTGTCAGAAATGCTATCGAGTATCCCACAGTCTGATGGAGAGCGGTAAAGGAAGAAGAGATAGCTTACTGTATTGAGAAGAGATAGTCGGAGACACATGGTCTGGCGATTCGAGAGACAACTCTGTGGCCAGAGGGAGATGGTCCCTGACGCAGACACCAAGGCCGTGCATGTGGGTTAGAGAGTCTTTTCTGAGGAGAGGAATGTAGCCTGGGATCGAGAGATCAGAGGAGGGGATAGACGAGACAAGGTTGGTCTCACAGAGAGCCAGTATATCCGGGCAGTTTGCAATAAGGAAAGATTCCATACTGCAGAAGTTTGATCTAATGCTACGGATGCTGGAGAACGAAATGTTGAGGGGTTTAGGTGATTTTTGAGTGGCTGGTTTAGGGTTACTTTTTCGGTTTTTGTAAGTCATGTGGAATTTTGGTTGGAAGATGAGAAGGCCTGAAGTAAAAGAAGCAGACAGTTATCGATCGTGACGTGGGCAGAGAGGAGTTGGCACAACCTGCATCATAATGTGGCCTCAGGGTTGCCCACTGGAGGTGACTGCAGGGACACCTTTCCATGCGCGACATGGCACTACAGACACCCCGGTATTATACAACTGTTGATCAGAGCGGCCGCTCAAGACTTTACGCAAGAGTTAGGGCTCCTAACTACCAGTAAGGGGAGAGAGAGAGTGGGAGAGGGAGAGAGAGGCTGGTAATAAAATCACTATAGAGTTACTTATAATAAAAAAAGAAAAGCATTGGCTTGCAGTACAAGCAGTATTGGTAATAGTTTTACATTTTATTTGCATTTTATTGTAATTAACCAGAAACATTTTAACATTAAATTTTTTGTTTGCTGATTAATTGTTTTGGTATGTTATTGTAATTACTGTATTGTATACTGACTTTATTGCCACCATGTGTGTGTATATATATATATATATATATATATATATATATATATATATATATATATATGTGTGTGTGTGTGTGCCATTCTAAATGTGTGTGTATTTGTTTGTGGTGTCTCTACAAATATAAGCATGTGTTCTCCGTGAAGAAATTGTGTGTAAAAATAGTTTAGAACAGAGTATATACACAATTGTATTGTACATGTATACGTAAAAGAACAATTCCTATATAGGCGCCTGTGAATGTTTGTCGGCAGAGGGATGGCTGAAGCTGGATCAAGTGCATTGTACAGAAGAATAGGACAGTGAAAGCCATTGGATATGTGCAAAGAAATTAGGGATGTCAAAAGAAACGGGCGTGAAGTCTCCAAAGTGGCAAAAGCAAACATTTGGCCTCGTGGAACAAAGGCGGTTTTAATATCCGTTGCACAGATTCGTCAACACCGGCGCGAGCAACATCGACATTCCATGCATTACGATCCGGACAACCGCTGCCAATAGGAAGCGAGGTCATTGGTCGGTTATGTCATGTGGACAGAGGAGAAAAGCGAATATATGAAAGTCCTTCATCAAAAGGCATTTGACAAAATGTAAATTGTCTGTTTTGCTTTTAACTCTCGCCATCTATGTGTGTGTGAGGGTTTGTTTATTTTATCTAATGCATTCTTCTTTTTCCTTTAATGCACCTTCTTGTTAAATGAGATGAGTTTTGGCGTGTCATCAACACCTGTAGGCACAACTCAATCTGAGATAAAAGCCTGCATTTCGCGCAGTGATTTAGAAGGTAGGCTCGTCTGATTATTTGTAAGAGCGGCCAGGCAGATATAGGTATTTAATGCGATCTATCTATCTATCTATCTATCTATCTATCTATCTATCTATCTATCTATCTATCTCTCTCTCTCTCTCTATATATATATATATATATATATACACAAATCAGTCGGGTATCGATCCTGCCTTGAGGCAATCGGATAACTAGCTACAGTGATGAGCTGTGATACAGCGAGACAGTCTGTCTGTAGATGACAATCTATCTATCTATCTATCTATCTATCTATCTATCTAATTCTGGTAATATCTATCTATCTATCTATCTATCTATCTCTCTCTCTCTCTATATATATATATATATATATATATATATATATATATATAAATCACAAATCAGGGTATCGATCCTGCCTTTGAGTCAATCGGATAACTAGCTACAGTGATGAGCTGTGATACAGTCGTTCAGGATGACAGTATATATATATGATAATATATATATATATATATATATATATATATATATAATTTGATCTATCTATCTATCTATCTATCTATCTATCTAATTCGATCCATTATCTATCTATCTATCTATCTAAACATTTCATCTCAAGCAAGGTAGTAAAGCCACTATGGCGCAGAGCGTTACTGAGTGTTATAGAATATGAGAAAAAGCAAACACTATTAAGCAGAGAGAACAGTACAAGAAAAGGAATTAAGACGATTGACATTGTATTGAAACTTTTGAAGACCAAAGTTGGAATAGGAAGCATGAAGCGTGATAGAAAAAAATGTTATCATAGAACTAACTTTAATGTAGCAGTTTCAACTGTAAAATTAAGAAACCTTGTTTCCAAATTAGTACTGAGCTTGAGAGATGGATTTCTTAAGTACATAAATAAATGTAACGAACTCGATTGGAATTCAAACTCAGCTCTCTGATTTTTCATTCAGAGACACTATCCATTACACCACCTGCACATCCTAAACAGGAAAAATACATGATTAAGTGACAAGATCTTCGGTAGCCATTGGCTTTCGTATCTCAATCAATAAGAATAGCTGTCATTGTAAGATAGAATACTATGTGTAAGATATAAATAAAACTACAATCCTTTTATTAGCTGTATATACAATGGTAAGCAAAAAATGTAATTTGTTTTATTATATAATAATTATATTATTATAATAAGAAACATAATAATTCATACATCAAGGTATAGCTATACATCACAGGTTCACTTCCCTACTTTTCAACATAGTAGTTCTGTCACTGACAGTGGTCCACCTATGAGTGAGGGAATATTTCCATGTTTCGTAAAAAAACTCAGTTGGATGCTGATTTAGCCAATTCCTTACAGCAGTTATCACTTCTTCATCAGCGCCTGACTTAGCATCCTCAGATTTTCATCTTTTTGGTGTAATGAAAGAGCTACTGATGGACAAAGATTATCGTGGTGATAAAGAAGTGGATACTGTTGTAAGGTATTGTTTTTATCAGCAGGCAACTAAGTTTTACGAAACTTGGATATATACCATCATTCGTATGTGGAACACTACGGCTGACTGAGGTGGTGAATTTCTTGCGAATTAGGGATGTGAACCTATGATGTATAGCTATATTTTGATAGGCGATATTTTTATTATGCTCCTTATTTCTTAAATAATACAGCAAATTATTATTACAAGAAATATAGGAATTCCTACAGAAGGTAATGAAGGAAAGCAAGAAGAAAGGACTAAATATCAATTGCAATAAGAAATAATACATAATTGTCAGTAAGAGGAATAGCTCAACATACAAAATGAAGATCCCAAAATCAGACAATTAAAAAATTTAAATATCTGGGATATGTTTTAAGAGAGGACGGAATGTACGACACTGAAATCCGAACTGGATAGGGAAATATGCCTTACAAAAGATAAGCAAAGTATTAAGAAACAGGAAAAATCGTTAGAAATAAAGAATAGAATATTGATGATAGGTATTATCAGTCCTCCGACATAGCAGTGAATGCTGGAAAATTTGCTCACAGATGAAGAAAGATCTTGAAGCAAAAGAAATATGATTCTACAGAAGGATGCTGAGGTTACCATGGACCGAAAATGTGAGCAGCGACAAAATTTTAGATGAAATAGAAATAAAAAGGACATTTATACATAGCTTCAAGAAGAGGCAGTTAAGATTTCTAGGGCATATAATGAGGGAAGAAGGCTTGGAAAATTTGATACTCACAAGACAAATTGAAGGTAAGAGAGACAGAGGAAAATCATGGATAATATACATAGAGAATTGGTGCAAATGGATGAAGGAACAAGTTTTAGACGAGATAGCAAAAAGAGAAAATTTATTAAGAGCTAAAAAGGAGAAATTGTGGAGAGCCATGATTGCCAACGTGAAAGGATGCATTACACAGAAGAAAAAGAAGAATGTGCTTGTGTAAATGATTCACAGAACAGGGTATAGGAGAGATAAGAATTTATTAAGAGCTACAAAGGAGAAGGAAATTATGGAGAGCCATGATTGCCAACAACCTGAAAGAAACACGGCACATAGAAAAAGAAGAATGAATTTGTGTAAATAGATGGCAGAACAAGTTTTAGGGGGATATGACAAAAAGCCAAGATTTATAAAAGAGAGGTAATTGTGGAGAACCATCAGCTGTAATGCCCTGAAGAAAAGACGCGTCGAAGAAGTAGAAATTTAAAGAATTAAGTAAATCCTTTTGCATCTTCAGAGAATGGTTATCGACTAGAAATAAAAAAAAGACTTACCAATTTTATCTTGGTCATCTTTTGCATTTGAAGAATTTCTTTGTTAATTTCAGCTTTTGTCATTGCGAAATACTATTATAAAACTGACAGCTGATCGCTTAAATGAACTTCAATCTGTTGTTAACCGGAACAAGCAATGGCTTGTAAACTTGAATAGGTCCAAAACGAAACTGATGTCTTTTTGTCTTCCATCGGTATGGCTGATGATAACCTCCAGAACAACTCATTGCGCCTTTTAAATCACACGTTTTTCACTGACATGAATATTGCTGCTATTTTTTTTAATACATTTTATTTGCTGCTTTTATCGTTTATAAGTTATTGCTCTCTATATCGAATTATGTATGGCGTCATCACAGCACGGAAATGTCCATGACGAAGATTAATAAACTTGTATAACGAATTCGACCCTCACTGAATATCTTCTTAACCATCCATTAATCTAAACTTCTTACAATAATGTGTGTATTTTGGGGAGTAAGGTGAATCTGGCTGCTGTATATATTTGAAAGCATATAAAAGACTTATTATTCTGGTTTAAAAATGTATGAAAATAAGCAGACGTACAGATTTATTTAATATTTTCCAAGCTTATCCTATTTCCACGTCTTATAATTTCACTTTCACTTTCACTTTCACTTTCATTTGCTCACTTAATTGATAAGAATGTTGAACTGTGGAATTATTTGCAATGATTTGGAAAAATGCTCGTCACATCTCCGTGATATGCTATACGTAAGACAGTTTGGAATATGAAAATTGGTTTCTTTACAAACCTCCCCGCTGAACTGGAATTTTCGCTTGGGAAATTCTAAAAGATAAGGTTACGTTAGCTTTCAGAATTATTGAATTTTCCAAACATAATTTTTTCTAACTTTTCTCTGTATATTTAATTCATGTTCCACCATATTTACTTTCTTCCTGTCTTTGTTATTTCTCTTTGTTTTATCTTTCTTCCTTAGCCACATTAACATCTATCTATCTATCTATCTATCTATCTATCTATCTATCTATCTATCTATCTATCTATCTATCTATCTAATGTCAGTCTGTTCATATCTATCTCAGTCTTTTCGTAGCTATCATCGTTTTTTCATATCTATCTATCTATCTATCTATCTATCTATCTATCTATCTATCTATCTATCTATCTATCTATCTATTACAAGATGTTTAATTCCCATCGGGAGGAAAACGTTCTTTGTAGTACACGAACTCGTTAATCGTAACAGTTAAAGGCTAAAAATAATGCAAGTATTAATAATCAATAAGGAAAAAGCCAATATTGAATAATATCAACTATTAACACGGCCACAATATGCTGAGCCGTGTTTGGAACATAGAAAAATATTGCCATTAGAAAGACATATTAAAATAAGCGAAATAAAGGATTCAATTCGACCTTCCAATCACCTGAAGAAGGCCGGATCGTACAACGGCCGGAATACTGTGATACATATGGCAACAAAGATGAGGACAATAGTCCGAATAATGTTAATGAAGTCTGCATGAAAGAAGCATTGCTGCCTAAATACACAATATCTATCTATCTATCTATCTATCTATCTATCTATCTATCTATCTATCTATCTATCTCGTGGACTCTCCCGTCGTTGATCGACGTGGGCTGCTGACCGGAGACTCTTTTACGACGTATGAACTTCAGGCAACTAAGTTTCTAGGAACCGACAGCCAAACAACCTGTACATATGATTTGATTATAGTGGTGAAGGTTTTGCCAAATCAGTCACACTTTTTGAAGAGCCGAATACGGAGACCTTGTGCATTATGTGTCATAAGGTCCCCAAAGAACTCCCCACAGGTTTTTGAAGATTCTAGTCTTCTTCTAGACTAGTTGCCATCCAAGGCTATAGA
This sequence comes from Acanthosepion pharaonis, assembly GCA_903632075.3. Classification (NCBI taxonomy): domain Eukaryota; kingdom Metazoa; phylum Mollusca; class Cephalopoda; order Sepiida; family Sepiidae; genus Acanthosepion; species Acanthosepion pharaonis. The sequence goes on along the minus strand of CAHIKZ030000262.1, from coordinate 753,611 downwards.
ACCCAGTCTGTCCTGCTATTTACCCATAGCTGGTGGGAGAAAAAGAGAATTCATACCTTTTCCAAGGGTATCAGCACGTAAGTGAATGTAATGGATTCGACTCTCCGATTCCTCAGTCCGTGTCGTTATCCATTATTATTTATATATATATATATATATATATATATATATATATATATATATATATATATATATATATATATATATATATGTGTGTGTGTAATTATTTTTTCAAAAAGTATGATTCCTTCGCTACATAAGTGTTCTCATGTTTCAAAAACAAGAGCCAAAGATAGAAAAAAAACTTTATGATCAGTATAATTATTAAAATTAAATTGAATTAAAGTACCAAGCGATGTTTCATCCTCAAGCGAAAATTTAAGAAATAACCAATCTTGAAATTTACGCATCTTTATAAGCATATTCATTCGCAAAATTAATTACTATGGAAACGGCTGGGGTGATCTTTTTGATAAGGGGCCTAAAACTTAATTTGTATCCACATATCAGTCACCTTCGGAAAAAGCTCAAGCGGAGGTAGGGCCGGGGTGTCTATTTCAAAGCGAATTATGGCATTCATGTACGCACATCGTCTGGTCAGTCACAGCGAAAGATAGCTATTGGCCCCATTGTTAAGTGTCTAAAGAATTTTAATTAATTCATTTATTTATTTTTCCTAAATGTTTGTTTCGTACATAAACGCGTCGCACTGAACTAAAGTATGTTTTTTGACGACTTCATAAAGGGTTTTTCTATCATGATTGGTTAAGCTTTTAAAACTTTTATTGGACTATGAAATTTATTTTTTTATGATGATTATTTAATGCGGAAATTTATTAATATCGGCAATGGTTTAATAAATTTTCATTATTTAGAAACTTAATAATGTGTAGTTTTTGATGTAGGCATAAAGGGCATGGGTCATCCCAGGTTTTACAAGTTCTTGTTCTATTTATTATTTTCCATTTTACTTTTGGTGTTTTATTCATTTCTTTTAAATGTCAAAAATATTTGGATAGAGATGTCTCATTTCTATTTCTAATATTATTGAAGGAGCTTTTGTGTTGTCTCCATCTAATTTTAAATTCATTCTTCGTTGACTCAATGTATATCCTTTCAGTGTTAGGACTCTCAATCGATGAGATAGTGCATTGGTATACCAGAGATTTTATGAGACATTTATTTTCAACGGGCAGTCTTCCGGGTTTCTACAAAAACATAATTTTTCAATATTTTTGTCTAATTGTAGTTTAGGATTTTTATTTATACTGTTTTGGCATGTATGTTTTTCCAGGATTTTATTATTATGTTTTTTATGATTCTTTCTAGATTTTCAGTGCAACTGTAACTTAATTTTAAGGTGTTTTTATTAAAGATCTTGCTCAGTCTGCTATTCGTAGGAAAGTGTTTTTCAATTAAAGTTAGGAACTTATGTCCTAGCTTAATACTAACCATTTGATTGAACGGAGGGGTATACCAAATGATTTTGCTTTTTCTGTTTTGATTCTGGTTAGTACTATTGTTTCTATAATTTATGTTAACGTTTTTGTATCCGCTATTTTTAGGGCTGTTATAAAATTACTGTGTTGTAATATTTCCTCATTAGCAGAGTTCATGCTGATTCTTTTCTCTATTGATGTGTGTATATGCTTAATTATGGATGGAGGGTGGTTTGACTTAGGGTGTCCACACAGGGGATTAGTGTTAGGTTTTTTGTCAGATAGGTATATGTTGTTCATTAAGTCTAGAGTTACGTCAAGGAAGTTTACCCTTTTTAATTTAGTATTGACTGTAGTTTTTAAATTTTGTTTTCTGAATTCACTATATATTATCTTTCTAATTTTATCTATTTTAACATTTGTCGAGCGCCTCACTGCCATGAGCCCGTCATCCCTGTATAGCCCGACGTCCTTAATGTGTAATTCACGGTGCGCGGTTAGATTGTATAGTATAAATAGACCGACAAGGTCAGAAGAATTTGAAGAGTCTAAAGATCCCATGGTGATGTCAAAAGTGTCATTAGTGTTTTTTATCTATTGGTCCCCATTATGGATGAGGACAGATTTTTTTGCACTAAGAATTATGTTCATATCTTCCTTAGTTAAGTCAGAATATAGAGTAGCAAACTCCAAGTCAGTCGTAAAGAGATCCCTTGATATTGAGTGGTAATAATTCACAATAGCGAACTGTATTAGGGTGTAATCAGGCTTATTGTCGATGTTGGTAAACCAATTGATAACTTCTTTGGTATTAATCCAGTGTTAATCCAAGGCCGTTTTTGATTTGCCTAGTGATCCTTTCTAGGATTCTTTTGCTTATCTTTTGCTTATCTTTCCTATGTCGGGTCTGGTTAGGTTTATCATTCTGGTAGTGGGGTCTTCCTCAAAATCTTGTTTCTGGTCCTTAAGAGTGATGTAGCATTCCTTTTCAGCTTGTTTGCCTACTCTATCGCTTATTTTTAATTTTTCAGTAATAATATTACTAGTTCTGTTGATACTGTCTACCATATTAATATTATTATTATGGGGTTCTTTATAAGTCTTAGTTAAATATTTTAAATTAATTTGTTGTAGTCGTCTGCCGTCAATTTCCCGTTTTGTCGGAATTAACTAATATTTTATCACCGTCGTTGATGCTTTTAACTATTTAGTCTAGATGTTTTTGGAAGTTGCTTTTCTTTTTTGAAAGGAGATGTTATTGGTTATATTGAGTAGGTCCTTTTCAAATTCATGTAGTTTTTTGTTAAATGGTGCAACTATTTTACGTTTAAAGCCGTAAAGCTTATGTTCTTTTTTTTGTTAAGTTATTCCCTCGTAGGAAGAAGAATGACTTCCATCTCATTCTTCTTATTAATTCGTCTGTTTGTTTTTTTTTTGCAAAAGTTTAACGAAATAATTCCGTTTGTTTGTGTGTGGAATGTTCTTCAGAGAAATGCCGAAATTTAATTTTTCCATATTCTTAAGCTCCACTTCTGAATGGAACACTGTTTTTTAAAGCTCTCCTTCTAAATGGAGTACTGTTTTTTAAAAACAAAAATACTAAAGAACCCCGGATTATTTACCTAACGTGTTATTTCATATATATATATATACATTCAAGTATAGTATTGGAGTATACGGAATAAATTCCAATAACCAACAAGTACTATTCTTAAAAGAGTGCTCAATACAGAGTAGAGCAAATATAATTATTTATTCGAAAACTATAACATAAATATGTTATAAAATCACTACAAAAATAGCCATCACTTGATAAGACACCAGAAGTGTTGAAACCAAATGTCTCTTTTTGTAGTGATTTTATAACATATTTATGTTATAATTTTCGAATAAATAATTTATTTTTAGTGGTCGTGGTCCAACATATGATACCATTTTAGAATCAGGCCGACCCCGTGAGAAAATTAAAAACATCCCGGCCTGGATCCGGACCCACAATCCTGAAATTCTGGATTCTCAAATTCCTATACTGTGATTGCTTTTGGCGGTTTTTTAACATGATTGTTGGCGATAATTTTTTTTACGATAACAATTTTGGAAACAAATTTGGGAATAATTGAAATTAATTGTAAAATCAAGAGAGAGCCTCCCATGAAATAAAAATAATCTTTTGTACAGAAAGTAAGGACCTACGTACATGAAACTGTCATTAAATTAAATGGGAGAAGAAGAATTATCGTTGAACTTTTAAAAGTTAAGATTAAATATTAATAGAATAATTAAATGCAGCCATCAATGTAGCTTATTGTTGTCTATCGCATCTTCTCCTCCCTACCTATTGTGAGAAAGGCCCAATCAAGGGCCCACCGCAGGAGCTAGCCTAAATACCGCCCGATATATATATATATATATATATATATATATATATATATATATATATATATATATAATATTAGTGGTAAATATACACATACATATGCAAAATCTATAAATATATATACATAGGTGCATACACGTACATGTATATTTTTTTAATAAAAATTTCCAAGAGGATAGAATCCAGGTAGAACTCAATGTCCAGGACAGAGTAAGGATATAATAAAAAGGCTTAAACACTAATATTCCATGGTCATAATTTATTCCATTGGAATCGTAAATACGATCCAATTAAACCTCTTCCACTGACCTCTCTAAAACTTCTCTCTGTTAAGGTTTAATCTCCCACCTTCTCTAGTCTGTTACCCCTCTCTTTAGATCTAACATTCGTCCCACACTCTCATACTTACACTCTCTCTAAATTCTATTTTTATTTCTGGAGTTGTTTTTTCTGTTTTCTTTTTGAATTTGTAGGTCTGATGAATTGGTTCGTATTTACGATTCCAATGGAATAAATTATGAGCATGGAATATTAGTGTTTAAGCCTTTTTTATATATATATATATATATATATATATATATATATATATATATATATATATATATATGGTGTCTTTTGAGACACTATATATATATATATATATATATATATATATATATATTAAAATATTAATAGTTAATAATACATTATCGTGATGTGAGAATTTATATGGATGGAAATATGCAAAACAGATGGATTGGAAGAAGAGGGACAGTTTTATACCCACCTAGATCACCAGATTTGACACCCTTGGATTTCTTTTTGTAGGGGTTTCTAAAAGACAAAGTTTACAGCAGGAAATCTGAAACAATTGCTGAAATGAGAGTAGCAGTTGAAGAAGAATGTGCTCAAATACCAGAGGAAATCCTACTGGACGTTTGTAGGTCTATTTCTTCAAGATATGAAAAGTATATTGAACAGAACGGCAACCATTTTGAGCACTTGATGTGAACTCATCATTACATGAACATTCTGCCATTGCCCCAAGTAGCTTTTATCTTATTGAAGTTAATTTTCAATGTATTTTATATATTTTACTCTCAAATTCTTTAAATTTTTCTTTAAATTTTTCTTTATCCAACCTCACCGTCTCTTTTTCCCCTTCCTTCCTTCTTAACAATTTTATAGCTTTCTCGATCAGAAAGCGTAACTGATTCCAGTGCAGAAAATCCGAGGATCGAACAGGTACTGCACCTTGATCATCGATAAGAGAGAGAGAGAGAGAGAGAGAGAGAGAGAGAGGCCGAGAGTGAACGGAAAGGAAAAAACAAACAAACAGGGAAGGAAAGAGAGCGAGAGATAATGTTTTTGTCTTGGATTCTTTCACTCAGTAACACCTTACGCCTTAGTGGCTTTATCGACTTCCTTGGAGTGAATGAATAATAAAAGAAGGGAAAAGAGGCAGAAAAAGAAGCGAGAGAATGAGAGAGCGCGATAGACTACAGAAAGGAAAGAGAGGGAGAGAAATAGAGAGTAGAAGAAAAGTGAGAGAAAGAAAGACAAGAGGATACGATAGAGAAAAAAGGAGAAAAGCAGAGATAAAGGGTTGGGATAGAAAAAAAGGAAAGATCAAAAGAGGAAAAAAGAGATAGAAGAAGAAGAAGAAGAAGAAGAAGAAGAAGAAGAAGAAGGAGGAGGAGGAGGGAGGAGGAGGAGGTAGACGAAGACGGAGAAGAAGACGAAGACAAAGAAGAAAAAGAAGAAAAAAATGAAGACGAAGAAGAGGTAGACGAAGACGGAGAAGAAGACGAAGACAAAGAAGAAGAAGAAGACGGAGAAGAAGACGAAGGCAAAGAAGAAAACGAAGGCAAAGAAGAAGAAGAAGAAGAAGAAGAAGAAGAGGAGGAGGAGGTAGAGGAAGACGGAGAAGAAGACGAAGACAAAAAAGAAGATGAAGAATAAGACGAAGAAGAAAAAGAAGACGAAGAAGAGGTAGACGAAGACGGAGAAGAAGACGAAGACAAAGAAGAAGGAGAAGACTAAAAAGAGGTAAACGAAGACGGAGTAGAAGACGAAGGCAACGAAGAAGACGAAGAAGACGAAGGCAAAGAAGAAGAAGAAGAAGAAGAAGACGAAGAAGAAAAAGAAGAAGACGGAGAAGAAGACGAAGGAAAAGAAGAAGACGAAGAAGACGAAGAAGAAGAAGAAAACGAAGAAGACGGAGAAGAAAAAGAAGACGACGACGATGACTAAGAAGAAGATGAAGAAGAAGAAGAAGAAGAAGTGAAAGAAGAAAAATAAGCGAAAGAATGTAATATAAATTAGTTCTATCTATAAAGAGATGAAGATATGTATGTCACAATTTTCATGTGTTTAGATATTCATGGCAAATTATTAAGCAAAAAAGAAAGTGGAAAATAGTAAAGAAAGTGAACAGGAAGAAAAAGTGGCTAAAAATGGAAAAATAAAAAAAAGAATGAATAAGGGAATTAGAAATGAATAAAAAAATAAATTAGAGGAGAAAAGAGAAGTAAAACTAAAAAAAAAGAGAGAGAGATAAAAAGAAAGAGAATAAAATGAAAAGAAAATGGCGAAAAGAATAAAAGGAATGAAAAAGAAACGATGAAAACGATAGATACAAAAGTGAAAGAATTACGACAAAAGAAAGAAGATGAAAAAATAGATTAAAATGAAGGAGAGAGAAAAATAGAAAGATAATTAAATAAATTCGAATGAAAGAGCGCAAAGAAAAGAAATTGAATGAAAAGAGACGAGAATGAAAAAGAAAGGAAAAATGGAATAAAAAGAATGAGTGACTACAATGAATGAAAGAGAATGGGAAAAATGTAAAAGAGTGTGAGAGAAAAAGAAAGAGAATAAAAATAGCGAATAATGAGAAACAGAGAAGAGAGACTAAAAACGAAAGAAAAAGAAAGCAAAAAAGATCGAGTCTGAAATGAAAGAGATAGAATAAAGAAAGAGAAGAAAATAAAAAAAAACTAGACGTCGAGAGAAGAAAACGAAGAAAGAGAAGAAAAAGACTAAAAGTGAGAGAGCGGGAAGACAAAAGAAAAAGAAAAAAATAATCGAGAGAGAGAGAGAGAGAGAGAGAGAGAGAGAGAGAGAGAGAGAGAGAGAAAATGAAGTTGAGAAGAAAAAGAAAGAGCTGGAGAAAAACTAATTTGCCGTTTTTTTCTGAAAACATTTTATTAGTCAAAAACTGTATGAAAGGGAAATGGGCCATTCCACGCGTGAGAGAAAGAGAGAAACAGAAGACAAGAGAGAGAGAGAGAGAGAGAGAGAGAGAGAGAGAGAGAGAGAGACGGATGATAACTTTATGAGAGAGAGAGAGAGAGAGAGAGGAACAAAATGTATATTTGTGTGTGTGTGTGAGAGAGAGAGAGAGAGGAACAGTAGATGAGAGAGAGAGAAGAACAGATGATGAGAGAGAGGGGCAGAAGATAAGAAATAGAGAGGAACAGACGATGAGAGAGAGAGAGAGGAATAGAAGATGAGAGAGAAGAACAGAAGAAGAGAGAGAGACGGGAACAGAAGATGAGAGAGAGAGAGGAAGAGAAGATGAGAGAGAGAGAGAGGAGAGGAAGAGATGATGAGAGAGAGACGGGAACAGAAGATAAGAGAGAGAGGAACAGAAGATGAGAGAGAGAGGAACAGAAGATAAAAGAGAAAGAGAGAGGAAGAGAAGATGAGAGAGAGACGGGAACAGAAGATGAGAGAGAGAGGAACAGAAGATGAGAGAGAGAGGAACAGAAGATGAGAGAGAGGAACAGAAGATAAGAGAAAAAGAGAGAGGAAGAGAAGATGAGAGAGATTGTGGAACAGGACAGTTAGAGAGGAACAGATGATAAGAGAAAAATAGAGGGGAAGACAAGATGAGAGAGAGAGGACATAAGATAGGAGAGAGAGGAACAGAAGATAAGAGAGAGAAAAGAGAGGAACAGAAGATGATAGAGAGAGGGAGAAATAGAAGATAAGAGAGAGAAAGGGGGAGGGGAAAAGGGTGGAACAGAACATGAGAGGGACAGGAAGAGAAGAGAAGTGAGTGAGAGAGAGAAACAGAAGATGAGAGAGACGAAGAGAAAGTAAAAGAGAGAGAGAGCGTGGAAAAGAAGAGAAGAGAGAGAAGAGAAGAGAGCGAAAAGCGAGAGGAGCAGAAGATGAGAGAGAGAGAGAGAGAGAGAGAGAGAGAGAGAGGGTGGAACAGAACATAAGAGAGAGATGAATAGAATATAAGTGTGAGAGAGGAAGAGAAAATGAGAATGAGGAAGAGAAGATGAGAGAGAGAGGAAGAGAAGATCAGAGTGGAAGAGAAGATAAAGAGAGGGAGGAAGAAAAGATAAGAGAGAGGGGAAGAGAAGAGAGAGTGAGGAAGAGAAGATAAGAGAGAGGGAAAGAGAAGATAAGAGAGAGAAGAAAGAGAGCGAAAAGCGAGAGGAGCAGAAGATGAGAGGGAGAGAGAGAGGGAGGAACAGAACATAAGAGAGAGAGGAATAGAAGATAAGTGAGAGAGAGGAAGAGAAAATGAGAGTGAGGAAGAGAAGATGAGAGAGGGGAAGAGAAGAGAGAGTGAGGAAAGAAGATAAGAGAGAGGGGAAGTGAAGATAAGAGAGAGAGAGAGAGAGAGAGAAAGACAAGATAAGAGAGAAAGGAAGAGAAGATAAGATAGAGAGGAAGAGAAGATAACAGAGAGAGAGAGAGATGATGAGAAGATAAGAAAGAGAGAGAGAGAGAGAGAGAGAGAAAGAAACAGAAGATGAGAGAGAAAGAGAGGCTAAAGAAATAAAAGAGAACAAGAAGAAACGAATGAGACAGAGTTTAAGATGAAGAGACTTTCGCCCTATACACCAGAGGGGAGTCTACAAGTTTAACACACACACACACACACACACACACACACACACACATATATATATATATATGTTTGTGTGTGTGAAATATATAAATATATAAAGAGAAACAAACAAGCGGATAGACACACACAGACAACAAGACATAAGAGAGAGAGAGAGAGAATGAGAGAGAGAGAGAGGAACAGAAGCGAGAGAGGGATAGAAGATAAGTGAGAGAGAGGAAGAGAAAATGAGAGAGAGGAAGACAAGATAAAGAGAGAGAGAGGAAGAGAAGATAAGTGAGAGGGGAAGAGAGAGAGAAGAGAGAGAGGAACAGAAGAAGAGGGATAAAAGATAAGAGAGAGAGAGAAAATGAAGAGAAGAGAAGATAAGAGAGAGAGGGAAGATAAGAGAAGAGAGAGATAAGATAGAGAGGAAGAGAATATAAAAGAGAGAGAGAGAGGAAGAGAAGATAAGAGAGAGAGAGGGGAAGAGAATATAAGATAGAGAGCAAGAGAAGATAAGAGAGAGAGAAAGCGAGAGAGAGAGAAAGGAACAGAAGATGAGAGAGAAAGAGAGGTTAAAGAAATAAAAGAGAAGAAGAAGAAAGGAAGAGACAGAGTTTAAGACTAAGAGACTGTGTACCATTCTATATGTAAGCCATGGCGGCTATAAGGAATGGTTATTATTAAGATAAAAGATGAACAAATAAAAGCGAAACGCCTGAGACATTAATGGAAACATGATTGAACCAAAAGGATAAAGAAAGAAATCTTTTTTGACATACCATATTTACTTCCGAGATGCTATCAAAACTTGCTATTATGATTTCCATTCCAATCCGAAGTGCTTGCACTAAAAAAAAAAAAAAATAAAAAATAAAAATAAAATAAAATACGGAAGACCATAAATGCAAGGATAAGTACAAAGAAAACGATTATAAATGTAAAAAAGACGAACATGGCCTGTATTATTTTTTTCGCTTTCAGGCTGATGTCGTGAAAATAGATTATAGATGTTCACATTTACATATATACATACATACATACATACATACATACATATATATATATATATATATATATATATATATATATATATATATATATATATATATATATATATATATATATATTGCATAAAATGCATAAAACACATATTTGCACGTTGTTACATTAAATTCGCAGCCTAATGTAAAAAAAATAATATTGCGTGCAGTAAATTTATTTTTCGGTAATCTTCTTTGTCAAGGCACTTAATCCATTTGTAAGAATTAATTCCATAAATTGAGGATTATACACTGAAAAAATAAAAAAAAAATCTTTTAGCGGCATCTACGTTTATGGATTGACTATTAATCTCTGAGCAAACAAACATATTTCCGCCTAATAAAACGGCTTACGGCAATATCCTGTTGAAACACCGGTCTCGTATGATCACTGAAGTTAAGCAACGTCGAGCCTGGTCAGTATCTAGATGGGTGACCGCTTGGGAATAGCAGGTGCTGTAAGCTTGTATGTGCGGGTGGTGTAATGGATAATGGCTTGCAATTGTTAATCCGAGAGTCGAGTTCCAATTCAAGTTTCATTCGTTAGAGTCACGCGCAGATACACCTGGGAAAGGTACGAATCCACCTCTTAAAGTCTCCCAGCTATGGGTTAATTAGTAAGACTTGTATTGCTAAATCATTATCATCTAAAAAAATACTTACGGTATTAAAAAAATATTTTGGCTTTAAATAACCTGCAAAAGGTTGATAAGCCGTAAAAAACGAATCTTTTTTATAAAATTAAACCACCTTGTAAAAGCCTATTTGCTATGGAAACCACAACCATAACATCTCGGGGTGGAGCCTGTGGCCCTAGACCCCCACAGGGAAGTCTACAAATTTAGCGCACACACACACACACACACACACATATATATATATATATATATAAATATATAAAGAGAAACAAACAAACAAGCAGACAGACACACACGCACACATGTGTGTGGTCCTTAAAGTCATGGGAAAATCTCATTAACTATTTTTTTCTTAACTCCACAGATTAAACATGGTTTTGTCGAAAGAAGAGAGAATTGACCCCTTTTTTCTGGGGTATCCTAATGGAGAAGGTGTACTCAATGAAAATAACAGGTGCAACACACTTGGTTGAACACATAAAAAAATGAATGCTCAAATATTGACGCAATGTGGAGTTATTGCATCATGTTCATGTGAATCATTCAAAGCGGATCAACCTTTGCATGGAAATCATATTGAAGATGTTATTTGTTAATATTACAATTCGATGAAAAAGTAGAAAATTCCATTTCTTGAAAATATGCATTTTCGCCTATGTGTTCAGATTCTAAGGACACCGTGTAGAACGGAAAAGGCAAAAAAATGTCTATTAAGACTTCTGGTGAATATCTCTTGGTGTTGAATAAATCGTCTAATATTAAGAGGAATCTTGTAAAAGAACTTGCCGAAATTGTGTGTAAAGTTCCGATGCTTTCAACTATCGTTAATCACTGAAATAAGATAGAAGTCGACAGGTACCTCGTGGTGCATTTATTCTGTTAATGGTCTGCATTTTGAAATTATCATGAGCTCTTATGTTATGGTGGTGGAAGAGGTTATAGCGTCAACGTGACTAATTTGGCCGTACAGTTCAAAGGTATTTTAATGTTTTGATTAAAAAGATTTTATTAATCATGTCTTGCGTCGCTTGTTGTAAAGAGATTACAAACTTCTGAATCGTTTTTTTTTTTTTTTTTAGAGTACAGTAGTTTTGTTAACCAACGATTGCCGGAATTACATGGAAGATTACACACAATTTCTGCAAGTTCCTTCAGAATCGGACACCAGGAGAAACGCTGAGAAAGGATTACCCGTTCTGTTTGATGATCCTGATAATATATACACAACAAAATCTTCCGGTGCTGAGTAGGGAATTTTATGAGCACCTGAAGATTGCGTTGTGCATGAAATTTCGAGTTGTGATACCAGGGAAGAATAATATTTAATATATACTTAATAACTCTGTTATATTATCGAGCACTATTTTATAAACAACATTACTCAGTGTGTGAGACCTAATATATATATATATATATATATATATATATATATATATATATATGTATCATATATATATATGAAAAATGGACAAGGTCTGGCAATTATTTTAATACATTTTTATGTTTATAAATTCTTTTTATAGTTACAAATATTTAAGTAAATTCTCTGTTTATAATAAACAGTATTAAATAACACTTACCGGCCTGAATGTCCGAGAAATTTTCATAGGTTCGATTCCTGTCGGAGGAATCCAACCTGTATCCTATACGGAACCGTCATATAGCCTGACGTGCTCTTAACCGATCGAGCCACAGAGGATAGTTCGGTTAGCAAGGTCGATTTTACTGTTTTTAAACTACAATCTTCCATGATTCTCTCACGTACATTTGTATCTGCCACACTACAACATGTTTGACACGCAGACTCACTCTACACCTTTATGACCATAGCTCAATTAGATCTCATTTAAATATTCATGGAGACCTACCGGACATTATTCGTAACATACTTGTTGACAACACTAATATAATAGCATCATCTACATGCAAAAAAAAAAGGCTAAAAATAATGGAAGCTTTAGTAATAAAAACAAAAATATAACAACGCTTAATAATAATAACATGGACATAATATTTTGACCGTGTTTTTAAAACTAAGAACATTTTATAAAACATACATACAACAAACTATTTCTTATTTAAACAGTTAAAATATAATCCTTGAAAATGGCTAAATGTATAGCCGAAAGCGCTCGGATAAAAAGAACATTCGGACAGTTTTTATATAATATTTCATCCGAAAAGAAAAAAAAATTAGATCACATGAGAAATTGTATAAAAAAAATAAAAGCACCTTGTCTGTCATTTTCAATGAAATATGCATGAAAGAAGGATTGCTGCCTAAATATACGAATACATACGTACACACACACACGCTCACACACGCGCACATATATATATATATATATATATATATATATATATATTCGTGAAATATATCGGTTTGGTGCTTTGACAACACACTGTCAGTGATGTTTTTAGCCGAAGATCATTACAGGTTTCGGGTCTTTCAACATGATACCACCTCTCCACGGTGACACAGTCGATACTGATCGAATATCGATTGTGTGCCGTCCGTCCGTTGTAGCTGTTCTCGTCATGCGCGCAAAGCACTGCGACACGTATTCGTCCGGCATTTTATAGTCCAATCACGAACATTTTCCAGTTCACCAGGTTCTGTGAGCTTCTCTAAAGAAGGAAGCGAACGCAGTAACCGTTTCGCTTCTCGCGGGAAACATGGCGGCACTCTCGTTTTGAAGTGGTAAGTAACGATATTTCGATTCACACACACACACACGCATATATATATATGTATGTGTGTGTGTATCTGTGTGTGTGTAATTTTGAGCGCTCATATATGAGCAAACGTAAGCATAGCACGCAATGTATGAAATATAATAGAGGTTATCTTTGACGATGACCTATGTTCAGATTCCTGCGTGAAAATCATAAGTCGGTAAAGAATGCCGACGTAATTTTGAACAGAAAAGCCAAGAATTGCATTCGGTTAGCGGCAAATAGTAATTCATGGAGACAAGATCAGATGATGGAAATGACCTGCAAATGTTTCACCGGGGAATCGTTATGAAGACACCATCGGCAACAGTTCTCTGCTGCGAAATGGTTTACGGTTTTTCTTTTTGTTATTTAATTTATGTATTTTTAGCCCTTGGAGAATTTTATGAGAACTGAATGCGTGAAAGACAACAACGATTATCTTTGAAAAGTCGAAATGGATTTGTCTATATCTATGTTTGTTCATATCTATTTATCCACCTATCTCACTAAGTAGTCTAAGAATATTCAATATCTATCTAATACTGATCTATCTATCTATCTATCTATCTATCTATCTATCTATCTATCTATCTAACACTGTTTAGTATCTATCTATCTATCTATCTATCTATCTATCTATCTATCTATCTATCTGTCTGTTCATATCTTTCTTTCTCAGTTCTCTCCTCTCTCTCTCACATATGTTCATGCCTATTTATTTTTCCATCTTTCAGTTTATCTATCTATCTATCTATCTATCTGTTCATATCTTTCTTTCTCAGTTCTTTCCTCTCTCTCACATATGTTCTTATCTATCTATCTATCTATCTATCTATCTATCTATCTATCTATCTAATACTGCTCACTATCTATCTATCTATCTATCTATCTATCTATCTATCTATCTATCTATCTATCTAATACTGTTCACTATCTATCTATCATTCATCTATCTATCTATCTATCTATCTAATACTGTTCACTATCTATCTATCTATCTATCTATCTATCTATCTATCTAGCTATCTAGCTATCTATCTGTCTGTTCATATCTTTCTTTCTCAGTTCTCTCCTCTCTCTCTCACATATGTTCATGCCTATTTATTTTTCTATCTTTCAGTTTATCTATCTATCTATCTATCTGTTCTGTTCTTTCTTTCTCAGTTCTTTTCTCTCTCTCTCACATATGTTCTTATCTATCTATCTATCTATCTATTCATCTATCTATCTATCTATCTCTATCATCTATCTATCTAATACTGCTCACTATCTATCTATCTATCTATCTATCTATCTATCTATCTATCTATTCATCTATCTATCTATCTATCTATCTATCTAATACTGTTCACTATCTATTCATCTATCTATCTATCTATCTATCTATCTGCCACTGTCTGTTAACAATTTTCCTTTTTGATTTTGACCTCTTCCTCTATTTGTATGTATGCATTATACATTTTTCATGAGATTATTGTTTGGTTATCTTTTCATCGGAATTAGTGTAAATTCCTTGACACTATCGGTTCCCATGAAAAGTTTCAGTCTGAGAAGAAATTTACATAAAAAATAAAGCTGTTATAGAACAAGTATCAATTACAACAACCAAGGTTGCCCGTATAAAGTCTTGTTATTTCGTTAAAATTACCAGAAAATTCCAGCAGAATGAACACGTGGATGATGTAGTCTTAGAGGGAATGGAAACAAAAAAAGGACACTTTTGCTTAGAATCAGAATTAGGCAATTGAAATTTCTCGGGCAATCAATGACTTAGAAAATTATGTTCTCTTCGAATTATAGGTTTTATCCATTATAGTTGTTGCTGCTGCTGAAAGTCCTCAAATGACGTGGCGTATGAGCTGAAGGCAGTTTGCAAAACATAAAGATCACTGCTATTAGTTCCTCCTTGGTACACACTGCTAACAGAGCGGCCATGTTTACACTGTAACAGTAACAGGAAAACTGGCGCGATCAAGCTCAAACTTTGATCACTTGATCAGAATAGTAGCAATTATAAGCCCGCGTGGGCTGAAGGCATTGTGACAAACGTAAAGATCAATGCTATTTGTTCCTCTTGGGTGCACACTGCTAAGAGAGCGACCATGTTTACACTGTAATAACAAGAGGAAAACTGGCGCGATCAAGCTCAAACTTCGATCACTTGACAAGCATTGTACCATTTATAAGCGCGCATGCACAGAAGGCAGTGTCACAAACCTAAAGATATTTTGTGCGGATGATTTTTAACTTCCCCCTCGTAGTAACTGTCGGTGCAGTTTATTGGTCGTAGGTTTGTCGTCAAGATCAGTTGATGGCTTGAAATCTTATAATACCATATAAAAGCGATAACTACACTTCCCGATGGCCGACATAAGTACCCCTCAGCGACTTCTCAGTTGGGGGGGGGTGCCGATTTTAAGGTTTCATCCATGTATCTGTTTTTTTTTTCTTCTGGGTACGCTCTTCTATATGTGAGTAGCATAACGGTTAGCAACTCGTAAAGAGATACCGACAATGTGAGTTCGAATTCCGGCTGAAAACATTGCATTCACTTTCGCACAAAATGCCCTTAAGTAATATATAAATTCATTTTAGCTCTTTCCAGGTATGGGTAAAATTGACAAAGCTCAAAACAATATACACCTTGTTCCTATAATATAATATTAATACACTTTATATCTTTTTTAAGCTTTTCACCCCAAGCAAAGCGGGAATGCTACTAGTACGCAAGGGGCTACAGAGAATGTAAGTAAGGGAAAAGGCCGGATATAGTGGGTGGGTGTGGGGGCAAGGAAAGGATAAAAAGAAGAACGGAGATTAAGGCAACAGAAGATGTCCATTGAAATTACATTTAAATGTTTAAAGATTATAGTTATCAGGGAAGTAAGTAAGAGGAAGGGAGTTCCACTGTCGGGAAGTGCAAGAGAAGAATCTATTGGAATAGAAAAGGCAGTTACATTTAACTGTTTCGACAGTAAAAGAGTGGGACCAAGATGTCAACCTAGTAGCCGGCTTAAATGCGTGCAGTTGGGTCATAAGTGAAAAGCGCTCGTTAGAGCAGATGCCATGAAAACATTTATAGAAAAGACAGAGGGAAGCCACATTACGTCAGTGAGAAAGTGACTGGAGTCGAGACCTTAAGTCAGGGCCAATCACATTGCGTATCCGTCTTTAGATTTTGTCGAGAACCTCGATATGAACAGCGGGAGATGGGGGTACCAGACCATATATGGCAACAGTATTCCATGCATGGACGAATATAAATACCTTGTTAATACATAGAATAATATATAGCTTGTTATACAAATACATTGGTTAATACAAGTGAATAGGCTGAAGAAAACAGTAAGACAGATATCAAGAACACGACGTAGAAATACGTGAATAGCACCGTGGCTGAAAACAACACAAAAGATCCGAATAACACCAATCATTCCTGCAGGGTGGGCAGTAAAAAGCGGCAAATTTATTATCACTGTTTTATTTTTGAGGAATAATTGACCTTGAATATCCTTGAATAAATTTCTTCAACATCCATGACCTTGAATAATCATTCTACGTTCGCGTAATTCTTGACCTTGAATAATTATTCTACATAATTCATGACCTTGAATAATCATTCTACGTTTGCGTAATTCTTGACCTTGAATAATCATTCTACGTAATCCATGACCTTGAATAATCATTCTACGAAATTCATGACATTGAATAATCATTCTACGTTCGCGTAATTCTTGACCTTGAATAATTATTCTACGTAATTCATGTCCTTGAATAATCATTCGACGAAATTCATGACATTGAATAATCATTCTACGTTCGCGTAATTCTTGACCTTGAATAATTATTCTACATAATTCATGACCTTGAATAATCATTCTATGTTCGCGTAATTCATGACCTTGAATAATCATTCTACATAATTCATTACTGTGAATAATCATTCTACGTTCGCGTAATTCATGACCTTGAATAATCATTCTACATAATTCATTACTGTGAATAATCATTCTACGTTCGCGTAATTCATGACCTTGAATAATCATTCTACATAATTCATTACTGTGAATAATCATTCTACGTTCGCGTAATTCATGACCTTGAATACGCATTGTACGTAATTCATGATCTTGAATAATCATTCGACTCTTGCGTAATTACGTAAATCTGATTGGTTCTTTTATGATTGATTAATTGCTACTCGATCTTATGACTCGTCATTTAAAGGTTATTAGCAGACGACTTTTGTCTGTCGTTCAGCCTTTTTCATATGGCTAAACAACTCATTGATTTTAAGTGTAAAGTTATCGTACTTTTCAACGAAGAACATCCGACGTGGAGATTGACTAAATTGTGCAGAATTTCTTCCTGAATTTTTCAGTCGTCACCAGTTTTCAACGGTTGTCTCATATCATGTCATTTTGAATTTATCGTATTTTTTTTTTTTGACTGGGAACACTGTATAACAATTTCGTGACCAGTATTTTTTTTACCATAAAATCAGAGTATATTCACCAAATGTTTCAGATTTGATTTATTTTTTACAGCTTATCAACCCTTTTTGCGTTATTCAAGAGCGAAACATGTTTTAGATTGTGAGAAAAATTATTTCTAGTGATTGAATATCGTATTAACAATTTTTTGTTTGAGAAGAATAGTATTTTTTTTCCAGATACAAGTATTACTATTTAATCCAGAGCTGGAGGGAAGAGATAGTTACATACTTTCCCCGAGGATATTTACACGTAAGTAAATGCAACGAACCCGACTGGAATAAAAACTCGGCTTTCCGCGTTCTGATTCCGAGTCGCTACCCCTTAAACCACCTGCATCGTAGAAAATGAAACTTATGGAATTATTAGCTCAGAATACAAGCAGGTATCCCCAGACGACCCGGCCAAGATATATGAAACCCAATGAGACGTCTTTATCCCAGGCTTCAAAATTAGGAATGATGTTGGTCAATCAGCATGGACTATTTTCTGGCTTAGGTATAAACATTCGCTTTTTCTGTTAAGGATTTAAATTTAACATAAAAAAAAACCCACTTCAGAAAAAATATCATCTTATTCTAAAAATTACAAATGATTTTAACATATCCTGAGACAACATCTTTTTCTCTAACATATCTGTAGCTAAATTAGAAAAATACGGTATTTACCAGAGGTTAAATAACATGGCTGGGGAGCGGCTATTATTCCCAGCAGTTTGCAGAGAAAAATATGAAGACATGTCGCGATTCCCAAAAGAGGGATGTTAACATATTTTAGAACATACCAGTTAGAATAGTGGAAACCTTAAAATCTTAAAAGTCTAAGTCCTTGGGGTGGGGGGCTTGGCGAATTCATTTATCGATAGGGTTCTCTTTTTCTATTTCCTTATCTGCAAGGTACTGACCGAAGTAGTCGAAGGAAAATCAATACGTTAAACAGTTGTAAAGGCTTTTCCCAACGCCAATTTGGCTGTATATGTCTGGAGAGAGAAAGTTCACTCTTGTTGTGGAAACATGAAACTCTATATCTTCTCGACGACCTGCAGTGTCACAGCTGCAAATGAGACTGTCTCTGTTGCAACCATGACAGGGGAATAATCGCTTGGATAGCGGAGGCAATGGGGTGGGGAAGAAACCAGTGGGGGGGCAGGGAAGGCGGAAGAAAAGACAAGAGGAAGTAAAAAGAAAGAAACCAAGAAAAATGTCTAAGAATTGTATAGAGGAAAGGAGGAATAATTATATATATATATATATATATTTATATATATATCAGAAAAGCGTGAATAAGAGTGTGAAAAAGATGAAGAAGGAAAACATTGATTACAAAAGAGAAATGGAACACAGGTCAATCTTAAACGGCAAAGAAAGTAAAAGTAAAAGAGAATATCTATGAATGAAAAATAAACAGAGATGCAACGAATTAATTAAAAAGAAAGAATAAAACAAGAAAACTAGAAAGACTGATGAAAACATTAAAGATGAAAAAACAAAAGGACTATAGACACGAAAAAATTGCAAAACTAAAGAAAAAAAAACGAGAAATTATAGAATGGTCTTTTCTTTCTTTCTTTCCCGCCATTTTACATTTCTTACAAGCAAAAATTGGAAATGGTAGAGAAAAAAGTTTATTCAACTAAAGAAATAATGAAACCAAACGAAAAGGATGAAAAGAAAGAAAAAAAGAAAAAAGAAAAGAAAGAAAAAAAGGAAACCAAAAACAAAAAAGAAAAAGAATAAAAGGAATAAATAAAGAAAATCCAAAATTAAAAAAAAATCAGTAAAAGAAAATGAAAGAAGAAGTGAATGAATTAACGAACAAAAATAGAGAAGGGAATAGTTTAGAAAGAAATTAAGAAGAAAAAGATATTAAGAAAGATAGGATAAAAATCAAGAAAAAGAAAGAAAAGAAAAAAAAGAATGAAAGAAAAGAGATAAGGAAAATATAAAGGCAGAGGAAGAACAAAGAAGAAAAAATTGAAAAATGCAAAACAAAGAAAACGTGTGGAAAGAGGAAAAAGAAACTAAGCAATAAAACATAAAAAAGAAAATAAAAGAAAGAAAAGAAAACTAAAGAATGAAATAAAAGACAGAAACAAAAATATAAAGTCAAAAGAAAGAAGAAAAAAGAAAAAGAAGAGAAAGAAAAAATAATTTAAGTCCTGGAATATAAAACAAAGAAAAAGAGTAGAAAGAAGAGAAAGAAATTAAAAAAGAAACGATAAAAAGAAAGAAGAAAAAGAAAGAAAAGAAAAACTAAAGAATGAAAGAAAAGACAGAAACAAAGAAAATATAAACTCAAAAGAAAGAAGAAAGAAGAAAAAAGAAATAAAAGAAAAAGGAATTAAAGTTCTTGAATACAAAACAAAGAAGAAGTGTAGAAAGAAGAGAAAAAAATAAATATAAATTAAAGAAACTGCAAAAGTGAAAGTGAAAGTGAAAGTGAAAGAAGATGATTAATAATTGAACGGCGAAAAGAAATGCGAATGTAGATGACACCAATGGTTGAGATTCCTCCACCGCCATCTTCATTGATCTAGACCAACATCCGTCCTGTGCAGTTCTAGACTTCTCCCCATTTACACCCCCCGCCCCCTGCTATCCTTTCTCTCCCTCCTTTCGACCCTACCTCTCCCAAAACGAAACGCTGCAAAGCCATTTTGACGCACGTTGATACTCACGAGCGTCATTAATTGGCAAGCTGGTCTTTATATGCGATCGATTAGAATCGATTATCAATCAAACAAAAATAAAAATGCAAAGAAAAAGAGAACGACGACAAAAACTAACAAAAAGGCTAAAATAAAGTTCATATAAACAAAACAGGTAAATATACATATACATATATGATAAGTATATATATATATATATATATATATATATATATATATATATACAATATATACACAGATATATATATATATATATATATATATATATATATATCTACATATATACATAGATACATATATATATATATATATATATATATATATATATATATATAGATGAATATGTGATATTCATCTCAAATGGACACAGAAAGCTATCAACTCCGACTTACACGGACATATTGATGTATATGCGTATGTGAAGATATTTGTTCGTGAGTGTATTGCACACAAATGCATATAAATTATAGATACGGAGAAGCCCACGCACATATATCATACATGCGCGCACACACACGCACACGCACACACACATATATATATATATAGATGAATATCTATATATATATATATATATATATATATATATATATATATATATATATATATATATATATGTAGATATTCATCTCAAATGGACACAGAAAGCTATCAACCCGACTTACACGGACATATTGATGTATATGCGTATGTGAAGATATTTGTCCGTGAGTGTATTGCACACAAATGCATATAAATCATTGATACTGACAAGCCCACGCTCATATACTAACATACATGCACGCCCGTGCACACACACACACACACACACACACACACACACACACACACACATATATATATATATATCGTTGAGATTGTATTAAGTCTATCATCAGCTCTCGGAGCAGCAATGGTTGGCTTTCGTGTTGAAGATAAGATAGAAATTGAAGAAGATTATGAAAAGGATTTAAGCCAAACCTGAACGACTGTTCGATGTTCAATTGACAGAACGTGAGAGAAAGAGTGGGGCAGAAAGAAAAAAAGACAGAGAGAGAGAGAGAGAGAGAGAGTGGGAGAGAGAGAGAGAGTGGGAGAGAAAAAGTATAAACAGACCGGAGAGTGAAAACGAGAGAAGGATACAAGTGGAAAACAGAAAGAGAGGGAGGGAGAGAGAGAAGTATGAATAGACGTAAGAAGGTGTCAGAATCACAAAGAGAAAAAGAGAAAGGGAAGTAGATTGTAGAGAAAGGGGAGATAGAATTATGAATAGAAAGAAAAAGGTCCCAAAATCACACATAGATATATATATATATATATATATATATATATATAGATAGATAGATAGATAGATAGTGATAGAGAGAGGGGGTAGAAGGATGAGGAGAAAGCAAACGTCAAACATACACACACCTTCTTTCTTTGTCAGAGAGGAATATAAAGAAAGTGTAAAGCAAAAAGAAGACAGAAACAGAAAAAGAACGACGAATCGAAGGAAAGAGAAGAGATAAAAAAAACACAGAGAGTGAATGAGAGAGAGAGAGAGAGAGAGAGAGAGAGAGAGAGAGAGAGAGAGAGACAGAGAGGATGATGCATCGAAGGAAAACAGAGACATAGAGAGAGGGGTGTATGGAATGACAAACGTCACAAAAAGTAGTGAAGGAAAGAGAAAAAGAGAGAGAGAGAGAAAGAGAGAGAGAAAGAGAGAGAGAGAAAGATAAAGAGAGTGAGGGCGAAATCGAAGAAAAGTGAGAGAGATAGAGTAAGTGAATGAAAGAGAGAGAGTGAGAGAGAGAGAGAAAGATAAAGAGTGCGAAGGAGAAATCGAAGGAAAATGAAAGAGATAGCTAGAGTGAGTTAGTGAATGAGAGAGAGAAAGAAAGTATAAGAGAGAGAGGAGAAAGAGAAGGAGAGAGTGGGATAGGTTGACTAAGAAACAGCAGACAGAAAAAGAAAGAAAAAAGTAAGTCTCGCGACAAGAGGAAGTGGAACGAAGACTCAAAGATACATAAAAAAATGGCGGGAAGAAGAATTAACGTAAGTCATTCTATGCTTGAACAACCATTTTCATTCGGCCTCCAGATGGCGTCCTTCCGAGGAATTACTTTTTAGATCATCTGATTAGCGATTGTGTAATATTCGAGCGCGCGCGCGCACACACGTATGGACATTTACTCAGCTAATACGCTGTTATGTTGGATGACATTAACTCTTAGAAAATGTCTGTCTTCAAAACTTCTTCAAATTAGTACTCTTTTGCTGTTTTGCTAGTAAATGGCCTTGATCTGGCATCTCGTCTGCCGTCGCTCTCTCACAGACGTGCCGTCACCTCCCACTGTCTTTTTTACAAATACTTTCACGGTAACTGTTCCGATGAGCTGCTTTCTCTGCTTCCCAGACTTCATGAATTTAAGCGTTCTACTAGGCTGGCATCTCGCTCTCACCCTTTCACTATCGAAACTGTTAAATGTAGCCGTCTCTTCTACTCCAATAGCTTCATGTCTCGCACTTCTCACCTGTGGAACTCTCTCCCCTCTTACTGTTTCCCTGATAGCTATAATCTCCAACTATTCAAATGTAATGCCAATCGACGTATCCAGACGCCTTGATCTATCCCCTATCCTTTTTTTCATCCTTTCCTCTATCACTCCTATTTGCTCTCGCTCCAACTCTCTGTAACCCCTTGCGTGCCAGTGGCTTCCCGCCTTGCTTGAGTGAAACACTTATAAAAAAAATCAATGGAATTCGTCATATGTACCTATGATGAGTCATTTATTTAATATATATATATATATATCAAATAAATGACATATATATATATATATATATATATATATATATATATATATACTTGATTAACTGATTGATTCCTTTTCTATGGTTTATCAACCCTTTGTGGGTTATTTAAAGCCAGAAAATATTTTGACATTTTAAGAATTTAGGGATGGGGAGATAAAACTGTTTAGTGATGCAGATCTTACTAATTAACCCATAGTTGGGGGAGAAGAAGCGAATTAATACCTTTCCCAAAGTGATTTGCTTGTACATAAATAGAGTGAAACCAACAGGATTCGAAACTCGACCTTCCGATTAACAATTCTAATCCATTCTACCACTCACGTATCTAAGCTTACAACACTTGGTAATCCGAAGTGGTCACCCGTCTAGGTACTGATCAGGCTTGGCATTGCTTAACTTCGGTGAGTATGACGATAAATTACACCCAGCAACAAGGCTTCTGATCAGCTGTTGTTCCCATTCCACCCGCACCTGATAGGGTCCCAGCGATTTGCAGACAGTGAAACTCCTGCAAAAAAAATTAGCTGTACATTTTTATAGTAAAATTACTAACAATACATTTTAAGATGTAGAAAATCTTCCACTTTGTCACTGTTGTGGGATATAAAAATGTATATATATCTTTCCCGTATATACATATATACCTATTTTAAGACATTTCATAATATGTGACGTCATTTGGTTACATTTGGATGCGCTTTGAGCAGATATGAATGTACGTGAGAGATTCATGGACGATTGAAATTTAAAGACAGTAAATTCGACCTTGCTAACCGAACGCTCGTCTGTAGCCATATCGGTAAAAGCACGTCAAGCTAAATGACGGTTCCGTGTAGGATGCAGGTTCGATTCCTGTCGGAAGACGAATAATTTCTGTGAAAATTTCTCGGACTTTTTAGCAATGGAATCTTTTTTAAATCTTAAATTACGACCACGCTTGATAAAATGAAAAATGAATACTAAATATTCTGATAGAATCGCAACCATGTTATGACGTAATAAGCCTCAAATCATTGCACGGCCTGTGTCAGAGCTTTAAACTGCGACGCATGTTGCGATAAGATCTCTTTCTTTAATAGTCATTGGCTAAGAATAATTCATGTCAGTCCTGCAAACCAATCAAGATTTAATTGCATACATACAACCAGACCCAGTATCTGTCACTTTCTATCCAGAGACTGATTGCATATATATACGGTTTCATCTTAAGAAGCTTTCAGGACGAAGTTCAATAATAATTAGCTAATGAGTATTAATACACACACACACACACACACACACACACACACATATATATATATATATATATATATATATATATATATATATATCATCGTCCTCATCATCCCCTTCTGTAATGGCAGGGCGGATTCAAATACAGAAGCCATACTAACTCTTTTCCACAACGGTCTATCAATAGCAGCCATCAGCAATTCTGGTACAGTCATACCTGTCCATTTTTTGTCCAACCAGATTTTGCGTTGGCGTTCTCTCCTACGTCCACTTTTAACGGCTCCTTGCATGATGGTCTTACACAGGCTGTCATGCCTTGTAATGTGACCAACCCACGCCATTTTTCTCCGTTTGACATTGCCGAGAAGTGGTTGATGGTGTCCCACAAAAATGTCAACCCTTTTCCCGCACAAACTCATTGTTATTTTTTCCCAATAGAAAATGCCAAGGAGATTTCACCTGTATTTATTCACAAACGCTTGGACCCTTCTTACTGTATCTGCCTACACTGTTCAGAGAGAAGGGCCCATATATAATATATAATAATATGTATTAATAATATGTAATAATAAATGTAATATTCTATAATAAATGTATATAATAATAATAATTATAATAATAATAATGCATAATAAATGCAATAATATGTAATAATATGAATAAAATGTAATAATATATATATATATATATATATATATAAAAGTGAACATAGAAGTCAACACTTAGAGGCGACAGTCTGTTTCATGCTATATGCAATCGTCATGCTATATGCAATCGTCAGGCTACGTGGCCTGACGATTGCATATAGCATGAAACAGACTGTCGCCTCTAAGTGTTGATTTCTATGTTCACTTTTATATTTACACACGCTCTATCTCTGATATCGAGCACTTTATCCCGTAAATATAGCAGACCTTAAGACTATATTTCTTCATATATATGTATATATATATATATATATATATATATATATATAAAAATCTTCAGATATAACTAGATACTATGTCAAAGGAAAATATGAATAAATATTTATGTATATATATATATGTATGTATAAATATTATATATATATATATATATATATATATATATATATATATATATATATATATATGGCCACTGTATTCGAGGACAGCCGTCTAGCCAATCCCTTGTGCAGACGCTCGCTCAGGCACATTTGTGTTTGTTCAACAACCACAGAGCCTGCCTGTAGTTTACACTGCAACTATACTGAGCAGAACTTAGTTACAGTTTCCTGAAGAGAGCGAGTTATCTAGCGTGATCACCAATTTGAACAAAGCCAGCACGCTCAAGCTCTCGGCCACGTTGACTTGTATCTTCATGCTAAAGACAGCTATCGACGGATCCCAAGTGTTCCGTCTACCCAATTTCACTCACAGCGCTTGTTTAACCCGTGGTACGTTTTTTCAGTTTCGCACGCTGGGATCGATCTCGATCCAATCCGATAAAACCAGTAAGTCTCCTTCCTAGTGAGATTCGAACCCAGGTTTCACGATCAGTAACGAACATCACCATATATATATATATATATATATATATATATATATATATATATATATATATATATATATATATATATATATATATTCAAACAGGTTAGGTTAAATAATTTAGATATGTCAGTTTTCGTTGTGATCATTTCATGTTCACGGATTAATTTTTGATAGATTTAGAAAAATGAGTGAGAAAAATAACACATTTTTCTTTCGAACAGTTTTTATTTTCCCAAGTACTTTCAATCTCATCATTATCAGGTGGTTAAGTTGTCTGTGAGTATGTATATGTGTTTCTGTGAATTTAAATCTCTTATATACAGTACATATGGACACTGATGAGTATGTCACAATCCTCATAAATACGTTGGACACTATTGTAAGTAGGTGTAATATGCTCTATAAGTAGCCCACCACAGGCAGTGGTTTACCTACTTCGCGCCGCTGGCGAGTATTGTATTTTGTTGATGTTATAAAGATTACCATTTCATTTCCAACCTCTGTTTTGGTTATTCCTCATTCAGTAACCCTTTCTAGGTTACAACAGTTTCTTTCTTTTTAAAAAAAAAATTGATAATTTTTTTTTTAACATCTGTTACTCCCCTTCCAACTCATTAAATTTAATGAAATTTTGCAAATTCTTTTTTTTGTATTGCTTCATGTTTATATTTGTTATAAAGATAAGCCCTTAAAGAATTTAAATCATCAATTTTTTTGGCCAAACAGAAGCCCCCCAGTTAGAGAAAATATTCTGGATCATAAAGCAAAAAAATGCAATAAAACTAAGACATTATTTAATTTGAAAAGCTTTTAATTGCTTTTATAAATAAAAAATATATGTGGACATTTCTTTAAAAAAATATCAATGATTAATGTTTTTAGGACTTACTCAGAAATTAATTATTTTTTAAATGTTTCTGCTATATACCGTACCTATGAACACTAATGAGTATGTCCCAATCCTCATAAATATGTTGGACACTATGGAGTAATATGCTGTCTTAGTATTTCATCACTAGCAGTGGTTTACCTACTTCACGCCGCTGGCGAGTAGTGTATTTTGTTGATGTTATAAAGATTACCATTTCATTTCCAACCCCCGTTTTGGTTATTCCCCATTCAGTAAGATTTTTCTAGGCTACAACAGAAACAATTCAACTGTTCGTTTTGTTACTGCTTATGAAGTGTTCTAGATTTGAAAGTTTAAAGTTCTTTTGGGTTTTTTTTCCAGTATAAGGGAAGTAACTTTATTGTTTTGGCTCACACTTATGTAATTTCTTTTCATAAGCATTTAAAGACTTTGTTGCTATACTCATATAGGAGATTCTATCTCTGACAAAACTGTCAATATGTACGTTGCCTTTACTACGACAATGCTAACTAAAAGGCTTACATTTCATTTGTCTGAATATAGCTCAATATATCATCACTTAAAGGAACACTCATGCCTACAGATTAGATTAGGCGGATATTAGTTGAAAATACATCTATATTATATAAAAACAGTAACAAGCAAAAACTAAAAAATTCTTGAAGCCCTTTATATAAGACAAAGCTCAAAATATATAAAATCAAATACGAGTATAGCAACAAAGTACTTAAATGCTTATGAAAAAAAAAGAGGACACAGAACAAAACTAAGGTAAAAGGAGTAGTTTGAAAAGCTAGTAAATTACCAAGTGGTATTGGTAATATTAATCGTTTCCTTTTATGGAAACATTTAGCATTCATTGACCGATCAGCCATTGTTAAGGTCGGCTGGCCATCTGGCTGCGATCAAAGTGAAGTATCTGCCATCGGGCGGACTATATTTTATATGTCAAGTGTGATTCTGTCTCCGGACAGAACACAAGGATTAATGAGGGATGCTTCATCCCGGCGATTCCAACCAAGCAGCACCACCTCCCTCATTGCACCAAAGAAGAAGGACCGCTGAAAATATTCACGCCAACGCGAATTTGGTTGCGGTGTCCCGGTCAATTTTTGGCCTCCTTATGTGGAAAAATTCGGCATTATTTATTAAATATTTCTATTCAAAAAAATTTTCAAGAAAATAAAGTTACTCAAGTTCAGCTATTGTTATTGCTCTTTTCAGTATTGATAGTATTTTCCTTCCTAACCTTTTATTTGAAGTCGTGTGGAATGTCAACATCTTGATTATGTCATTATTTTCTCTTCTCAAGCCCAGTAGCTGTTATCACTCTTTCCAGTATTGATGGCAGTTCACTTCCTAACCTTTTGTGATTCTATAGCGCCAGTTCATGCAAGACGATCATTTGAAAGTTTCGAACTGACGTATCATTTAGAGAACATGCTTTCGGTCATATCACGTTGATACACCGATACTTGGACTGTCAGTGATAGGTGACCGCTTGGTAATATCAGCTGTTGTAAGCTTGGATATGCGGGTGGTGTAATGGAAAACGGCTCGGAATTGGAAATAGGTTCTCCGGTGTTGTATTCGTTTTATTTAGTTTTCCATCTTTACTCCCCAGCTACGGGTTAATTAGTAGTACATGTATCTGTAAATCATTTAATACCTCCAAAACGAAACTGCTCTCCTTTACCCATCACAGAGAACCCTCTCTGCCTCCCATCAAAATGACAGATTACCACCTCCTCGAAATCGCCTCGTAACGCCTGCTTGGTCCCACGCTGTCTACTAACATGAGGTGGAAGAAATACATTGAATCAATTGCTTCATCTACCGCAAGGAAAGTTGGTTCTCTATGTCGTGTCAGAAAGTTTTTTTCTCGTCTGAGTTCATCCTTCCTTCAAATCTATAAATCATCCATCCGTTCTTGCATAGAATGTTGCTATCATATATGGTCTGCTAACCCCGCTGTACGTCTTGGGGTCCTCGACAAGACGAATATGTAATATGATAGGTATTTTCACGGCAATTGTTCGAAGATGCTTTCTCGGGTTTCCAGACTGCGTGAATTTAAGCGAGCTACCAGGCTGACATCTCAGTCTCTCCCTTTCGCTATCGAAACAGTTAAATGTAACCGTCTCTTCTACTCAAAAAAGCTACTTCTCTCCTAGTATCTCGACTACAGTCACTTTTTCAACGACGTAATATGGCTTCCCCCTGTCTTTTCTAAAAATATTTTCATGGCATCTGCTCTGGCGAGCTATTTTCACTGGCGCCCCGACTGCATGAATTTAAGTGTGCTACTAGGTTGGCATCTCAATCCCACCCTTTTACTGTCGAAACTGTTAAATGTAACCGCATCTTCTACTCCAACAGCTTCTTTTGCACTTCCCGTCTGTGGAACTCCCTTCCTCTTACTTACTTCCCTGATAACTATAATCTTCAAATAATCAAGTCTACTGTAAGTCAACATCTTCTGATACCTTGATTTTGTTGCCTGCCCTTCTCTGTATCCTCTCCCCAGACACGCCTCTTTATTCTTGTTCTCTACCCTCTGTAACCCCGCCTTGCTTGGGGTGAAATCCTTAAAAAAAATCTCCAAAACATTCTTACAATCTAAAAATAATTTATGGTCTTAATTTACCAACGATAGGTTGATAAGCCGTAAAAAATCAATCAATCAGTGAATTTAAAGGATATTACTCGGCCTCTTTGGCTATTTTTTTTAGTTATTGGATGTCAGAAAAGAGAATGGGGGGGTAGTAAAAAGAAAAATATTGCTGAGAACTATAAAGAATAGGAAGTTGTGGAGAACCATGATTGCCTACATTCTGGAGAGACGTTGCATAATAGAAAAAGAAAGACGAAGAATAATTACGATAAATATATGGAATCCGACTTCAAATCGAAACCCTTCTTAATCAACACTTCTATTAAAAGTTAAGACAGATCGATCAGACAGGCGGAGATCGATTTTTTGTAAAATAAGTTAAGGGAATGGGGGCTTGCGTCTTCCTTTAGAATAGGGGAGGGCGTTTTTTTTTTAAATTAGTAACACTGATGGTTGGAAAGAAAGCAAATAATTGGTGTGTAATTGTTGTGAAGTAATGGCGATCAATCAATTGTAATAATCACATATCGAACGAAACGATTTGAAAGCGGCAATTATTGGAAGGAAGGCGCTTTTGTGAAGCTGGCTAGTTTCGGAAGAACGAAGAAGATAAAATCGAATATAAATTCAGTGTATGTGTGGAATTGTCTGTATATGGGTATAAGCAAGTTTATACCTATGTTTATAACTATGTGTATATAAAGAGATAGAGAAAAAAAAGAAATAGAGAAAAGAAGAAAAAAAGAGTCCATACATTTATGTGTCTCATCCTCACAGATATATACTCACAGGCATATATATATATATATATATATATATATATATATATATATATATATATATATATATATATTAAAGGAATCCTTCATACAAAAAGTAAATTAGTAAAGTTAATGATACAAAATGGCGAAATCCCTTCGCTAACAAAATTGGTGCATTAACCTACTAATCACTTGGTGAATGCTATGATCCTTGTTTTGTTTTTTTTAAACTGTATTAGATCTTCTTTTAATACCCAAGTACTTTCGACTGTACATTCAGTCATCATCAGGCATGGAACCTATTTTTGGGGGTAAAATTTAGGTAGCATCCGAGATGAAAAAATATAATTCGAATCGAAATAAGTTTTTTTTTCTGAAATGTGTTATTGATAACGGATAAAAAACTTTTGGAGCGTGCAGTCGCAACGCTAATATTGATTTTTTTTTGGAAAATTCAAGTGAGTGCGTCTTTTTTTACTAATATGGCAATTTGAGAATTTTGTTTTTGTTGTAGGAGTTTATCAACGTGTCATGAACTAAATTGTTCAATAAGTAGAGTAATGTCTCAGTTGTCATTCAGAAAATTTGCACGTCGGATCGGTTCTTTTAAATCAAATATATGGTGCAGTTTAATTTATATTACAATGAATCGTTCATACAAAAAGTAAATTAGTAAAGTTAATGATATAAAATGGAGAAATCCCTTCACTAACTAAATTTTAAAGGTGCATTAACCTATTAATCACTCGATGAATGTTATGATCTTTATTTTTAAAAATTATAAACTGTATTAGGTCTTCCTTAAATATGCAAGTACTTTCGACTGTACGTCCAGTCATCATCAGGCATGGAAATTTCTTTTTTTGCTAAAATTCAGGTAGCACATTTGATATAAAGAATAATTATAATTTAAACTCTACTTCTGTACGGAGCACTGGTTTTTAAAAATAAAAGCAAAAATACTAAAGAACTCCGGATTATTTACCTAATGTGTTCTTTCCTATTTTCCTACATATTGGTACACACACACACACACATATATATATATATATATATATATATATATATATATAAGTGTTTTCTTTTCTAGACATAAAGTGCGTAAAAATTGACAAAATGTTCTGTATCCTCGAGCGCTTTCGGCTATTCTTTTAGCCATTATCAAGGAACTTATTTACCAGGCTGAATGTTCGTGAAATTTCGTAGAAGATATGCGTCTTCTGGCAGGAATCGAACCTATGTCCTATACGGAACTGTCAATTGATCTGAGGTGCTCTACCACTCAGCTACAGAGAAGCGTCTGGTTAGCAAAGTCCAAATTTCTGTTTATAAACATCAAATCTTCGACGATCTTTCCCGAACGATCATATCTGCTCACGAACCGTACCTTAACGTAAACAATGACAACATATTCTGAAACGGATTAAATCCGACAATAATTTAATATATTTTCAGTTTGTACGTTATTTTTAATATATACAATTTATTTAAGTAAATGCTCTGATTTTTTTTTAAATAAACAGTATTAATTGCATTTACCGGCCTGAATGTTCGAGATTCCTGTCCGGTTTATTCGGAGAATGCATATTTTCTACGTAAATTCTCTAACATTCAGGCCGGTATGTGTACTTAATACTTTTTATATAGAATAGAGAACATTTACTTAAGTAAATTGTGTCTATTAAAAATAATCTATAAACAGAAAATATATTAAATAATTGTGGGACTTAATTCATTTCATAATATATGTATATATGGATGTGTCTGTGAATATATCTGTATATTATGTTAGCTTTGCTTCGCGACCAATGTAAGCTCCATGAATATATCTCTGCAGAACATGTCATTTCATTAATTATGTGAGGCTACTAAAAAGTAACTTGACCCGATCGAGAAGAGAAAGGTCTTGGTGAACAGTTGGTAGGTAAGGAATTACCATAATTCCTCATGTATACTACGTCTTCATCCATAATACGCACCCCTAAAATTGTGCTGAAAGTGTGGGGAAATGCTTCTACTCGCACATAATACGCAACCCTTGTTTGGTAATCAAACCCTATAAATTGTACCTCTCTAATTTCATTACAGTCATAGTTTCCTACTCTTATTCAAGCTGTAATTGAAAATATTTATCAAAATTTCCGATCATCACGATTCTAAAAGGAAACGGAAATACCTATATTGTGTTTACTGCGCAGACTCATTAACCTGTTTTTGTTCGATAAAATGTGCAATCTGCCGGATCTGTATGTAGATTTTCAAAAAAAAAAAAGGTTTTAAACATAGAATAATATTATTCTAATTTAGTTTTATGATAATTCTTATTTCATTTTACATTTGTAAGTATTGTTAGGCACATATATTTGTAGCAGGTCATCCCATAAGTTCTGTCCGAATTTTAACTTTTTGTTAAAATGAACGAAATTTAAAGAGTATTTTATAATGTCTAATGGAGCTGAACATTATTTTTATGTTTAGATGCATTTAAACTGATCAAATTTTATTTCAGAGAACAATAAAATTAAATTTTGTTTGATTAAAACCCTGCTAACATGGAAGTACCCATGAAGTGATTATTTTTTTAAAATAAAAGCGTTTGTAAATTTGAAAAAAAAACTTGGAAAACCATCTTTCTCAATTGATGACGCGCCTGAATTTTAGCTGGAAGAGGATTTTTAAAAAAAAATGTTTATTTATTATTAGAAAATTAGGAATTTTGCTGAAACAGAAATATGTAAGTTTTTCGGACTCTTGTTACACAGGTAACGGCAGAAATACCCCTACATCTACCTCTCAGAAATACCTCCCACACAATTTTAAGACATTTTGGATGTATATGGGGGAGGCCCCAGCTATGGGTAAATAGCAGGACAGACTGGGTTCTATAGCCTTGGATAGCAACTGGTCTACCGCAGAAAGAAATCGCAACTTACTTTGGGAAAAAAATCTGCCTCGTCAGTCATGTATCGAAAGATACATGATCGCCTAAGCGTGTATCACGCATGGCACATAACTGATTGATATGTGGGAGGTATTTCTGTCGCACCATGTTTTTTTTTTTAAAAAAGCAAAAAATCGTTTTCATTATTGACAACATTGTCATGTTTGAAAACAGCTA
This sequence comes from Acanthosepion pharaonis, assembly GCA_903632075.3. Lineage (NCBI taxonomy): Eukaryota > Metazoa > Mollusca > Cephalopoda > Sepiida > Sepiidae > Acanthosepion > Acanthosepion pharaonis. Next base: position 720,512 of record CAHIKZ030000262.1, on the reverse strand, counting down.
AGCGATTGCTTAAGATAAAATGAAACTTGATTTTTAGAAATCATATCAATCTTTTGTTGCATCATACCATTTAACTTTGAGGGGAGAAATGGGCGACGATGCTAAATTGAATAATTTATTTATAAAATTGGAATTAGTACAATCCTGACAGGAAGATCACAATTATAATTCAAAAGCAATATACAGAATTATTTAAGAAGAGTACAATTAATTTTCTGCCACATTTCACAATTCCCAAACCCTGTGAGTCAGGCGCCATCTTGATTATCTATTATTCAACAATATAATACAGAAATCGACTTTCGACAGCAAATCTTTGTTCAGCTGTGAAACTTGGCATCTTTTGTCTAGAGGAAGTAAGGATTGATGAAGCCGGAAATAGATAAATGAGAGCACATGGCAACTTCGTCCAGGAAGGAGTCGGGAAAGAATGATTCATCTGCGCGCGCACACACACACACACACGCACACACACACACACATACATTGTTTAGCTTCTTCAAGATAAACAAAAAATGAAAAAGAAATATTGCAAACTGTTTGAAATTTCACTTTAATTTTGATTGAAAAAATATTGGCTATTTGAAAATCTAAAAAAAAAAAAATTTACCATTTCGTCAGGTTATGGTTAAGGAGTCAAGAATTATACTGCAAGCCCTCTTTTATACATATCCTTGTAGGCGATGAATTATTTTCATCTCTATGATTCATCTAAACACACACACACACATACACATAAACACACTGTCTAGCTTCTTCAATATAAAGAATGAATGAAAAAGAAATATTGCAAACTTTTCAAATTTCACTTTAATATTGATTGAAAAAATACTGGATATTTGAAAATCTATAAAAAAAAAAAAATTACCATTTCGTTAGGTTATGGTTAAGGAGTCGCGCCAAGAATTATACTTCAGGCTCTCTTTTATACATATCCTTGTGGGTGATGAATTATTTTCACTCCTACAGTCCCTTTCGAACAGATCAAACATCACAAGCCTCCCGCTATTTTATCGCTATTTCCATAGCATGTGACCTGACGAACTACACTCCTTAGTGCCACCGCCCCCGACCTTCCGTGACACGTACCCATTCCTTCTGTATTCCATTAGTAATAAGTACTAGTCGAACAGCTTGTTTCTAAGAACTTTGTGGAAAAGACTCCCGGCAGGATGCTTTTTCAATCAATACACTCCTGAGGTCTTCAAATCTACGATGAAGCATTAACATTACTGTATAATCCCACGGACTTGACTTCTTGGCTTTTCTTAGAGTCATACAGCACCACACAGTAAACTTCTAGGTTGGGTGGGCTTCGGATCTTGTACAGTGTAACCCGGATATAAGAGAGTTGTGGGGACCGGAGAAGAAGTCTCTTATAACCGGGTTTCTCTTATATCCGGGTTTGGTCTATTTTATATAGATTAACACAGGCTCTAATTTGGGACCAGAGAAAATCTCTCTTATATCCGGGTTTCTCTTATATCCGGGTCTCTTATATCCGGGTTACACTGTATTTAGTAAACATTAGTATGAAACACACGCACAAACAGTTTGACTTCTTCAAAAGAATCTAAGAATAAATCTTATTGCAAAGCGTTTGAAATTTTATTTTAATTTTGACTGAGAAAAATATTTGGCCATCTTGTTATATTCTGCTGTAGTAGACCAGCCAATAATTATTCAGCACAGCTTCTTTTACACACACACACACACACACACACACACACACACACATATATATATATATATATATATATATATATATATATATATATATATATTATTTATTGGAGGATATAAAGCCAAAAACATGTTAAAATCGCTACATAATTACAATTATGTTTCAACACTACAAATGTGTCTCCTCGGGTGATGGCAAATTATTGGCAAGTGAACGATTATTTTAATTTCAAAAGCAGAATACTTGCCCTGATTTTCTCGATAAAAAACACAGAATTAAATATAGGAGTTTTAGCTTTGCCATGATTAACCAATCGAATGTATATTTATATATATATACATTTAACGATTAAAATCTTAATTTTAAAATTATATATATAGATATAACAATTAAAATCGAATAAAATAAATATAACATCGATTAAAATCGAATAAAAAATATACAACCTAAGGCGCATTTCGATTAACACTTCGTCAGAAGTCAATAGTCGGTATTAAATAATACTGAAGTGTTGGTTTATATATATATATATATATATATATATATATGTGTGTGTGTGTTGTTCTCCTATATATATATATATATATATATACAGAGAGAGAGAGAGAGAGAGAGAGAGAGAGAGAGGAAAGAATATGATATATAAATTTTGGCAAAGATGGACCTTCGTACAGGCTAAGAAACGATGTATCAAAAAGACCGTTTCTAAATTGAATTTATGGTTAGACTATTAACGGTGGGTAATTAATGCTGAGTATAATTTTTCTAATATATATATATATATATATATATATATATATATATATATATATATATATATATATATATATCTAATGAGTAAAAACTTAACATGTCTACAAATTACCGTCTTCGGATTCATAGTTTTTCTACTGATAGCCTTTATAATTTGAAGCATAACCATTACTGCCTTCCCAATAACCGTTAAGATAAAACGATAGCCGTTACGTTGGTGATGATCTCAGTGTTCACTAATATATATATATATATATATATATATATATATATATATATATATATATATATATATATATATATATGGTAAAAATATAGTTTTGAGGTATGCTATATTTGTAAGTTAAAGTACTCACTATCAGTAATAGAGCATATGTAAACATAAAAGTGGATATTGCGGTCAAAACACACCGGCGACAGTCTGTTTCATGCTTAAACGCAGTTTTCAGGACTGAAGATAGTGATTAAGACTGTCGCCGCTTGATGTTGACATCGATTCACACTTTATATATATATATATATATATATATATATATATATATATATATATATATATATATATATATAGTTAGGTAATGAAATGTTTGGTAATCCGTATGGATAATCCCAAGGAGGATGTAATCCAGAGAGCTAAATGTAAAATATATTAGCGAATATTAGTTTAATTAAAAAGCAGACTTTATAATAATAATAATAATAATAATAATGGACTCTCTCGTCGGTTTCGACGTATGAGGATGTGGCAGCTTATTGATTCAGTTATGAACGTTTGTGCGATAATCTTAAGTGGCATTTAAGACCCGCTAGTGATTTACAAAGGAGGTCATATATGGAGCAAGAGTGAGGATTGTGAGATGAGACCACTGTTAGATTGGCTGACATTTTAGATCTCGCTCTCGCTTCTTGAAGATCATTCAGACAAGCAGATTGAAAACTGCTGAGTCCACTAAAAGACGTTGATCTCCATTCTACCCGCTCCAAGGCTAAGCGCTCAAACTAATATATATATATATATATATATATATATATATATATATATATATATATATATATATATGTTTGCATATGTAATAAATGAAAATAGAAGAAAGAAAAAAAACGAATGGAGAACATGGGAGGGAGGTTATGTAAGTGTTATGGTTCGGTTCCTTGTACCACAGTGATAGTCCAAGGTAGAACCAATAAAGAAGAACTCGAACACAGGTATGGAATAACACAGATATATTACAAACAGGAATATATACAGAGAAGTGGAAGTGTTAGTATGAACAATCAGGTTTAGTAGAGAGAACAATGTAGTCTCGACCAGTATCACTATTCCAATGTCTTGTAGTAATTGTCTGAACGCGACTCTGTTTCGGACTGCCTCTGACTCGACTCTTGACTCGACTCGAACTACTGACTTCTTGCCTACTCCTGAGGCGCAGTATTTATTATGTATGGAAGAGTACATTATTATTATTATGGGTAAGATCCCTTAACAGTAAGATATAATGTTCAAGGAAAGAGAATGAGAGAAAAAAGACACGTTACGCGTAAGAGACAGAAGAGAAAAGAAGAGTGAGAGAGAGAGAGAGAGAGAGATAGAGAGAGAGAGAGAGAGAGAGAGAGAGAGAAGGAAAGAGAGCCGAGGAAAAAATCGACAAAGAGAATAATTCATATTGACAAACTTGTGTTTCCCCAGTCTCCTTCGTAATTTTGTTTCTCTACATCCTTCTTTTTCTCTATGTGCCATGTCCTTTCAGGACGTAGGCGATCATGGCTCTCCACCTCCCTCTATCCCTTGCAGCTCTCAACAAGTTCCTTCCTTCTGCCACCGCTCCCACGTTCTCACATCCACTTGCTTAAGGCCACTAGCTGTCATACGTTGTTTTCCCTTGTCTCACTTTCCCTCTATTCGACCTGTGAGTATCAGTTTCTCCAAGCTCTCCTTCCTCATTATGTGTCCCAGGACATTCATCAGTCTCTTCCTGGTGTTAAGTATAAGCCTCCTTCTTTGCAAACTCTCTAAGTTCTCATCGTTGCTTACACACTCGGTCCATGATATCCTTAGCATCCTTCTGTAGAACCACATCTCCGTTGCCTCGAGTCTCTTCTTCATCTTTGAGGAAATCGTCCAACATTAGCTAAACACATAACATTCAGGAGATAATAACATTGTCTTAAGTAGGGCGAACTCTTCACAGTGTTGCTGCTTCGTCGCATTAATCAATTTCGCTGCTGTTTAAAAATAATTATACAACAAACACAACGATACGTACTTTTGGATTGCTTCGAAGCGTTTCCCGCCAATACTGGCGCCATCTTAAAATTTCATCAAATATTAACATCGATAATGAACGAACATCTCGATCTTTTGGGAATACTCGACATAAAGACTTAAATTTCTAACGATTATTATTTTGTTCGAGCCATTAAAATTTACACACAAAATATATATATATATATATATATATATATATATATATATATATATATATATATATATATATGTGTGTGTGTGTGTGTGTAACAGTAAAAGGAAAACATGAATAAAGATCAAAGGAAATCTTATCTAAATACGTCTTTCTTTTGCTTTCATTCGGATATATATACATACATATTTATATATATATATATATATATATATATATATATATATATATATATATATATATATATCATATATGTATGATTGATGCACGGTGGAGTACTGTATAAAATAAACACGCATAGAATCAATCAGCAATATTAATATATAATTAAATAATGGAAGAAGAAACCAACTATCAACAATATTAATTATGATCACAGCCACAACGTGCTGACCGTGTTTGAAAATTAAATATATTCCCAAACCTATATATATATATATATATATATATCTTTTAAAGAAAGAGGGGTGCCGCAAACGTTTTTGGTTGTAATGTGGATTTATTGAGAAAAAATATTATGTAAAACAAAGTATAATATTTTTTCTCAATAAATCCACATTACAACCAAAAACGTTTGCGGCACCCCTCTTCTTTTAATATACATACTTTTCTCTCGTTGGAACCACTACAACATATTTCTTTTATATATATATATATATATATATATATATATATATATATATATATATATTAAACAACAGCAACAAAATTATTTGATAATGGCTAATAGGTTAGCAGGAAACCGGACGGTGGAGAAAGCACTTCTAGTAGGGGTTATTTTCTAAGCCTAGCTTAGATGTGGAACAAGGCCGAAAGTTTGGGCGCCTAGTGAAGATCAAACTGACTTTTGTCGTAACTGATCTAGCGAGACAAGCTTGTTAACCACTACACCACGCCGATAGCCCTTCTAGTAGTGAAAATGTTCCCTCCAATTACAGAATTGAAGCAGTGCATGACAGTTGAGGAGATCAGTGCATAATTGACTGCAAGAGCCAATCCAAGTTAATCATAGACAGGACACTTAGATGGGCCCAATGTTTTAATTTTATTAATCTTCGAAATTTTAAGTCTAATATTAGTTTGGATAACACGTTTAAGAAATAATTGGTAATTTCTCTGAGTTCGGCATCAAGTTTGCACTCCAAAAATATCATCAATATACGATGAGTAAGTGTTTTGACAAGGTTAATTTTCCTAGATTTACGAGCAAAACAGGCCCAACTGAAATACAGCCTATTAAAAGTATGTGTTCTTAGTGGTCCGGCTTACGAGCGGATATCGTTCCACCTCGATCCATATTTTGTGTTACCGCGGATCTTGTCTCAGCAATGCGACGTTAAACAGCAGCAAATCTTGGATGACTCGGTTGCCCTCGTCCTGGAAACACAATTTGATACAACCGTGCAGCCTCGCGTCCATTACCATTCGCGCGGCCGTATACAAAAATCGTATCTGCCTGCTCACGATATGAATATCCTGGCATTGTTAAACGGAACACTTTTCAGTTAATTCACTACTACATACATTAAACGTTGAAAACAAACTAGCCGCAAATGTACACGAATGACAAATGTAACCTAGTCTACTTACAACTTCGCGCCATCTACCGTAAATATTCTTTAAACTTAACTCAAAAACAAAGTATTTGCGGTCACATGTTTATGTGAACTTTTGTCCTTGTTTTTGTGTGATGAACCCGCCCCCCATATTTGTAAAAATATTTTTGATACACTATATATATATATATATATATATATATATATATATATATATATATGCACAATGTATAATTTACATATTGTTGCATTATTTGTTGTTATTGGCTTCACTTCAAGCCACAAGTCTCCATAGACTATATCAACGACAGATAAATTTCTTTTTGTTTTTATTATCTCGCTATATTTTATGAGAGACAGTACTTGTAGAATAGTTTCTAGGATGAAGCAAGAGCTTAGATGTAGATGATCGAGTAGGAGTATATCAACTGGTTGGTTAAAATTAATCGCTACTGGCTTCTACTTGCCTTATAATGGTATTTTGACTTTACTCATTCTTGCAGTCGTCTGTCTTTTCGCGTTTTTGGTCTTATACCAAAAATAAAAAAATGGTGACCATCGCTATCAGAATTACATTCCTGCACGGTCCAAAACATCCCCAATCAATTCATGCTATCTGCATGTTCATACTCTAAACATATGCTGGATATCTATCTATCTATCTATCTATCTATCTATCTATCTATCTATCTATCAGGCCATATCAGGTTGAAGCACCAGTTCTCATCTGATTACCGAAGTTAAACAACGTTGAATGTGGTCAGTACCTAGATGGTGCTGCAAGCTGGGATATGCAGGTGGTGTAAGCAATAATGATGCTTTTGATCATCTAATTTTTTTCAAATGTTATATAATTATTCTTATAACTTTATCAAAATAAGTTTATTGAGCTTTATATTTTGGAATTATATAATTTACCTTTATATCCTTATTTTTTCTTAATAAAATGTTCCTTGAAGCTTTAAAATAAAATGCTATTTCACATTTAGACATTTTCTTAACATTGTTCTGATCTTTATGCTCGCTACTGTATATATATATATATATATATATATATATATATATATGAAGAAATATAATCTTAAGGTGTGCTATATTTATGGGATAAAGTGCTCAATATCAGAGATAGGGCGTGTGTAAATATAAAAGTGAACATAGAAGTCAACACTTAGAGGCGACAGTGTTTCATGCTAGATGTAATCATCAGGCCACCAATTTCTCTTATATATATATATATATATACATATATATATATGAGAAATTGTATAAAAAATAAATAAAAGCACCTTGTCTGTCGTATTCAATGAAATGTGCATAAAAGAAGGATTGCTGCCTAAATACACAAAGATATATATATATATATATATATATATATATATATATATATATATATATGATGCATGTTTCATTAAATAATATAGACAATTTTTGTCTATTTTTATTTTAAGTTTCGGAAAGTCCTTGTTGAAAATACAACTATACATGAAAACAATAAACAAAAACTAAAAATTTTTGAAGCTATATACATAAAACAGTTGAAACCTAACATGAAAAAAATAAACTATGAAATCTCAACAAACATTCTTAAATGCCTATAATTGATAACAGAAGCCATTGGTTTATACCAACGAATTCCCATACTTAATACTTCTCGTTTTCACTCTCGCGTCTTGATATGTGACGTCAGGAGCTGCGACGCGATTTCCGCTCCGCGTCTCGTATACACGAGTTAGTCGTTGCTTTGAAATGTTTCATGCAACAAAAACAGACTATCGTTATTGTTTCGTCCATGTATTGGTTGATATATTGGAATGTATTTGTCATCTTTGATAATGGCTTATGTAAGCCTAAAGCTTAGATTGCATTAAAACGTATATCAATATGGTGATTTCCTTTCGTCCTTCAATGATAATGTTATTAAGCTTATCAGACAATATGAAAGGAACTTACTTAAAAGAAATAGACAAAACTTGTCTATATTATTTAATGAAAGATGCATCAATGAAAAATTGCTGCCTATACACAATATATATATATATATATATATATATATATATATATATATATATATATATATATATATATATATAATGAAGAGACTGATATATATATATATATATATATATATATATATATATATATATATATAGATAAATATTCATCCAGCAACACTATATCTTGAGTGTCTCTTTTGCCTTGCGTTGGGTGAAGATTTAGTAAAAAAAAAAGAAGAAATCCTAATATAAATTTTGATCTCGACAAATGCACTCGATTCATGTATTAGACATTCGTCACACCACCAGTGAATTGAATCCGCACTGTCTGCCATATTTCTGCGACCTTTTCGCTAGACACGTCTACGTTTGGTAAATAACAATTTAAGACAAATTATGTCTTGCTATCTCTTGCAATATAGGTTTTTGAAAAAAAGAATATACTTAAAAAAAAATTTGGTATGTTTTTTTTTTCGTTTTCAGTTTAACTTGCGTTTTCTAGTAGGATTACTGTTCCGCCATTTTGGTTACTGCCCCAGACAGACTTTTATCAGTGATACAGCTAACTTCGTTTAGGTGTTGTTTTTTTCCTTTTTTAAAAATTGTTTCCTCTCTAAAAATGTCGCTCGACGTTTTAGCGTAATTGCAGAAAGTAACAATAGATGGCGCCCCTTGTGATTGGTGCTGTGCCGTGAAGTCGACCGAAGTCATATTTAGTGAATTGCTATTCTATTGACGATTGACCAGTGAAAGTTGACTGCTTGTTGTGAGGAGCTAAGGTGTTATTTACGCGTAGAATAGATAGATAGATGGATAGATAGATAGATAGAGAGACAGAGAGAGAGAGAGAGAGAGAGAGAGAGAGAGAGAGAAGAATATATAGGGTGAATAGAAAATAGAGAGGGAGAGGTGTGATTTGTTTGAGAGACAGCGAAGAGAGAGATAGAAGATTGTGAGAGAGGGGAACGTGTGAGATAAGTAAGCAAGATATAGAGGAAAGTGTATGCATGGTCAAGAGGGTGTATGTGCCTGAGAGAGATTGAAAAGCGAGAGAGAACAGTGTGAAAGAGAGGAGGAAAACATGTGAGATAGACAACAGATATAGGGGAACGTGTATGCGTGTGAAAGAGAAGACAGTTTCTGGGAGAGAGAGAGGAGAAAGAGGAGAGTGTGTGCGGGAGATATAAAAAGAGAATTGTGTAGGAGAGAAAAGAAAGTGGAAAGTGTATGTATGATAAGACAATAGCAAATAAGTAAATCAATTAGACATAAGGAAGAAAAATAAAGAATAGACAGACAGACAGATAGATAGATAGATAGATAGAGAGATATGAACAGACTGAGATAGATAGATAGATAGATAGATATGAACAGACTGAGATAGATAGATAGACAGACAGACAGACAGACAGATAGATAGATAGATAGATAGATAGATATGAACAGACTGGGATAGATAGATAGATAGATAGATATGAACAGACTGAGATAGATAGATAGACAGACAGACAGACAGATAGATAGATAGATAGATAGATAGATAGATAGATAGATAGATAGATATGAACAGACTGAGATAGATAGATAGATAGATAGATATGAACAGACTGAGATAGATAGACAGACAGACAGACAGACAGACAGATAGATAGATAGATAGATATGAACAGACTGAGATAGATAGATAGATAGATAGATATGAACAGACTGAGATAGATAGATAGATAGATAGATATGAACAGACTGAGATAGATAGATAGACAGACAGACAGACAGATAGATAGATAGATAGATAGATATGAACAGACTGAGATAGATAGATAGATAGATAGATAGATAGATAGATAGATATGAACAGACTGAGATAGATAGATAGACAGACAGACAGATAGATAGATAGATAGATAGATAGATAGATAGATATGAACAGACTGAGATAGATAGATAGATAGATAGATATGAACAGACTGAGATAGATAGATAGACAGACAGACAGATAGATAGATAGATAGATAGATAGATAGATAGATAGATATGAACAGACTGAGATAGATAGATAGACAGACAGACAGATAGATAGATAGATAGATAGATAGATAGATAGATAGATAGATATGAACAGACTGAGATAGATAGATAGATAGATAGATAGATAGATAGATATTAGCAGACTGAGATAGAAAGATAGATAGATAGATACGAAAAGACTGAGATAGATAGACAGATAAATATTAATATATTGAGATAAATAGATAGATATTATGAAGTCCGACAATTATTTTAAGACATTTTTATGCTTATACATTTTTTTTATAGATACAAATAAACATAAAAATGTCTTAAAATAATTATCGGACTTTGTCCATTTCATAATGTGTGACGTCATTTGTTTACATTTGGATACGCCACGAGCAGATATGAATGTATGTCAGATTCATGGAAGATTGTAGTTTAAAAGCAGTAAAATCGACATTGCTAATCGAACGCTCCTCTGTGGCCGAATCGGTTAAGGCACGTCAGGCTAAATTACGGTTCCGTGTAGGATACAGGTTCGATTTCTCTGCCATTCAGGCTGGTAAATGCTATTAATACTGTTTATTATAAAACAGACCATTTACTTAAATATTTGTATCTATAAAAAATGTATAAACATAAAAATGTTTTAAAATAGATAGATATGTACAAACTGAGATAGATAAATAGACAGACAGATAGATAGCTATGACCAGATAATATTGCGCGTGTGAGGGAAGGAAATGTGTGTGTGTGTTTGTGCGAGTGATAGCGGGAACAGTGAGTGTGTGAGAAAGACAAAGGAAAGTGAAAGAAGAGTGTGTGCGCCAGAAAGAGAAAGAGAAAAGAGAATGCGTGGAAGAGAGAAAAAGAGTAGAGTATATGTTTGTGAGAAAGCGGGGGAAACTGGGTGAGAGAAAAAAAGAGAGAAACAGTAAGAGAAAAGAGAACGCTAGATAGATAGATAGATAGATAGTGTGAGAGTGGAAGTGATGGGCAATACTTTTTTTTATTGATGGGTTCGTTTTTTACGGTTTATCAACCCATTGCAGGTTATTTAAAACCAGAAAATATTTTTAGATTTAATTTAATTTTTTTGTGGGGGGGTAATAATATTTTAGTGATACAAGTCTTACTAATTAACCCATAGCTGGGAGGAGAACAGGTGGATTAGTCAGAATTTGATAAACAAATTTTGTGGATATAAAGTGGAGGATCAATTCTATATTACAAACAATATATAAACTGATCCTTCACTTTATGGCCACGGTAGTTTCTATACATTTATATTCCAGAGACTATAAATGAATCAAAAAGACACCCCTATACAAACTTACAGCACCTGGTATTCCCAAGCGGTAACCCATCTAGGTACTGACCAGGCACAATGTTGCTTAACTTAAGTGATCGTACGGGAACCAGTGTTCCAACGCTATATAACTGTAATCCTAGGAGGGAGAATGTTTATGTCTGTGTCTGTATGTGTATGTGTGTGCGCGCGAAAGAAAGAGAGAGATAGAGAGGGAGGGAAGAACTGTGTGTGAGAGAGAAGTGAGAGAAACAGTAAGAGAATGCGAGATAGATAGATAGATAGATAGATAGATAGATAGATATGAACCGACTAAGATAGATATATAGATAGCTAGCTAGATAGATATGAACAGACTGAGATAGATATATAGATAGATATGAACCGACTGAGATAGATAGATAGATAGATAGATAGATAGATAGATAGATATGAACAGACTGAGGTAGATATATAGAAAGAGATGAAGCGACTGAAATAGATAGATAGATAGGTAGATAGATAGATATGAACAGACTGAGATAGATAGATAGATAGATAGATAGATAGATAGATAGATAGATAGATGTGAACAGATTGAGATAGATATGAACAGATTTAGATAAATGGATAGAGATGTAAAGACTGATAGATAGATAGATAGATAGATAGATATGAACAGACTGAAAGAGATAAGTATAAACAGGCTGAGATAGATAGATATGAATTGACTGAGATAGATAGATAGATAGATAGATTGATAGATATGAGCAAAATGAGATAGATATGAACAGACTGAGATAGATCGATAGATGATAGACAAATAGATAGATAGATAGATAGATAGATAGATAGATAGATAAAGAGGCGTGAGTGTGAGAGGGACAGACTATAATAACAACAACAATATGGGCAAATGCAATTTGTTGCAATTATAGGATTGACTTTTTTCGTCCTTGCTCTCAGGACTGTCAAGACAATCACCAATGAATTCATCAGGCACTTACTTCATCCTGGAAGACGACTGCACTTTAAGACATCATCAGCATCAATCAAGCGCCTTTCTACTTTCGTTCGCAATTCTACTTTAAATTGTATGGCAAATTCTCGCGGGAAATTATTCTAAAACCTTGCTGTTTATGTAACACGACCTAACATAGATAGGACGTATAACTATTCTTTTATGTATGCCGAAAGAAACAAGACCTAGGATTGTGTGCCTGGATGTATACTTATGACGTCATTGACGTATACATGAGGCACGGTGGAGTAATTGAATTGCGGTTCGGATTGAGAAAACTGTGCCGAGTTCGAATTCCAGCCGTGAATGTAATCATTCACTTTCGTGCTAATACCCTTGGGGAGGGTATAAATCCATCTCTTAGCGGCCTAAACCTTGGTTGGCAACCAATCTAGGAGAAGGAAAAACTATGAAATCAAAAACTTCAAATAGGAGTAAATAGTAGAGCAATCTGGTCACTGTAGCCATGGTTGGCAACCAAATTAGGAGAAGGAAAACTCTGAATTCAAATCCGAAGCCGGAGTCTCTAAGACAGTCGGATTTTATGTTCAATTTGTATCGGCTTCAGTTTTTGCCTTCGATTACATGGGTGGCGATCTCTCATAAAAACCCTACCCTAAATCTTCAGCCACACATCCATGGACCCCGATGAATGCTATAGACCAGTAATAGAGAATGCCATAATTCAGTGTAGCAATTCGTACAACTCAAACGCTTTGCCTTGCGACCCACTTTGCGACGACCGTCCCCATGACCAGATGGATGAATCCGTGTTCAGCAATTAGCGTCGAGAAAAATCAGTCGTCTTTCTACACAGCACATATACACCCTTGTGCAAATTAATTGAAACAAAACAAATCATTCCGTCATTATTTAATTATTTATTATTATTTACGTATTTTTTCCAGTGAAATATGACCCAGTGCACATCTTAGTACTTCATGTCTATTATCACGTAGTCGTTCCTTGCAGATTGACCAGAGATTGTCGATTGGATTTAAATCAGGAGACGTTCGTGTTCGTGCATCGTTACAATTTTCGTACGCTTTCTTGGAGTAACGTCCGTCGCAGACAATGGTCGTAGGACAACTAATCAACAGTCGAGACAGTAGTGTCTGGGCGTGATAAAAATATGATGCAATCACGGTTGACGCAATATTTTTCAAGACCAAACAAATTTCATCATATACTCAGAAAATAGATTCATATTACTGAACACCTTGCAAATAACCTAATCTGAGGAAAAGATAGAAATTGATTACACCCTGTCACTCCAGTGGATCTAAAACTGACCGTATGGTGAAAGAAAGGAAACTAAAGCCGTTGTTTCAATCAGCTATTACAATTTTCGTATGCCTCCTTGTAGTAACGTCCATCGCAGACAATGGCTGTAGGACAACTAATCGACAGTAGAGACAATAGTGTCTGGGCGTGATAAAAATATGATGCAATCACGGATGACGCAATATTTTTCAAGGCCAAACAAATTTCATTATACACCCCGAAAATACACCCCTGCGCACCACTGCAAATGACCTAATCTGAGAAAAAAATAGAAATTGATTACACCCTTTCACTCCAGTGGGTCTAAAACTGACTGTATGGTGAAAGAAAGGAAACTAAAGTGGTTGCTTCAATTAATTTCCACAAGGTTGTATTCTGTCTTTTAGGAATAGATAGTCCTTTCTTCTGGCTTTCCGAATAATAATGTAATATCCAGAGAACAGATAAGTGGATTGACTCTACGTGTGAGTATCGTAATTGAAACCATTTTTATTTTCAATGGTGTAATCGATTCTATTCGATTCCATTGACAATAAAACTCCAGCTAATCATGAACACAGCATGACAATCACAATTAGTTTCATTTCAATCTTTGCAATTTACGAATGAAACATGAGAAACTGCACGTTATTCGAAATATAAGAGATGTGTTATGTTAATAACGATAGCCTTAATTCCTAATCACAGGCAATTCTTTTTTTTTAATATTTAAAATGCATTTCTATAATAGAATAATTTGAAATGCATTTTATTGTAAAATTACACGAAATGCCTTTATATTATACATATAATAGCCCCGTAATATGTGCAAGACTTGCATCGATTCCCTGACCAAAGGCAATCAATTCCTTTCCAATTTCGAATGCATTCTTAAAATAAAATTATCTGCAATTATTTTTATAATAAAATCTTTTTAATAAAGTCTATAATAAAGAAATTTCCAATAAAATTCTACAATTGCCTTTAGAATTTACTTTGTCACTTTGGATAATTTTTAGAGTAAATGAAAGATTTGATAGATTTGCTTAATAAAAATTGTTTGTGATACGACTGTTACATCAATCATCAATAAGTAGTGTTTATTTTATTATATATATATATATATATATATATATATATATATATATATATATATATAAAAAAGAAAGAAGAGTAAGATATATAATCCGGTGTTCTTATTATTTTTATTTTTATTTTGACAAGAGTGCTCAATGTAAATTTACACAGTATAAATATTATAAATTGATTTATATTATACACTGATTTAAAATATGGTTTTTCAAAAATGGAAGCTGAAAACTTTAAATTTTAATTAGATAATTAAATTAAAAGCATTAGTTCCGTTTCATCTTCCAACGAATATTGAAAATATTATTTTCGTCCTCATTACATTCGTATATATATATATATATATATATATATATATATATATATATATATATATATATATATATATATATATTGGGTTGATAAATAATTATTAGGCGTTTTAAGCAATATTTAGTATGAAAACCGAAATATAACAATTCTCTAATAACATTTTTAAATGATTATTCCGGGACGTAAGATTATTGATACCTATTTAATACTCTGAAAATAAAATAATATTTTTATTTAAAAAAGTAAACAAAACAGCAATTTTAATGAGGGTCACGCAACACAGTTCCTAGGAATCGACAGCCAGACACCGGCACAGATGATTTGATTATAGTAGTGAAGGCTTTGTGCAGAACCAACCACACTTTTTGAAGGGCCAAATACAGAGACCTTAGTGCACTAAGTGCCACAAGGTCCCTAAACGACCCTCCGCAGGTTTTGAATTTAGAGTTGTCCTTCTCCTAGACCAGTTGCAATCCAAGGAATTCGAACTAGCTCCCGATTCCTTAATCCGGGGCCGCTATACAGTACTCCACCGTGCATCAACTGATACATACATACATATATATATATATATATATATATATATATATATATATATATATATATATATATATATATATATATATATATATATCGCGAATTTGCAAAAAATGACTACTACTGCTAATACTGCAAAGGTCTTTCATGAATTGTGCCCTCTCGGTCATTGTCGTTTTATATATATATGTATTGTACTGGGGTAGCACATCATTATTTAAACATATATTCTTAAATCTAACAGACAACGAATATCTATTATGTCTGATCATGAGTCGTTCTAATGTTCGAATATTTGCTTTAATTTCTGGTGAAAATAAAGAGAAAAATTGTCAAACTTTTGGATATTTTTTTATTAAGTTGGTCCTATGCTTCAGCTCACATGAGCCGACCTCCGAGGGATTATACAGAAAAATTTTGTCTTTATTTTCACCGGAAATTAAAGCAAAACAAACATTCGATATATATATATATATATATATATATATATATATATATATATTCAAAAATTATAATATATGATAGCATGTTATAACATCACTACAAAAATAGCTATTTTTGTTTCAACACTTCTGCTGTCTTAAGAAGTGATGGCGCTGATTGCGAAATATATATATATATATATATATATATATATATATATATATATATATATATATATATTTGCCGTTTCGCCCCAAACAAGGCGGGAAGCCACTAGGACGCAAGGGGTTACAGAAGATTTGGAGCAAGATCAGATAGGAGTGATAGAGGAAAGCATGAGGAGAAGGATAGTGGATAGATCAAGGCAACTGGAGGTGTCGATTGACATTGCATTTGAATAGTTGGAGATTATAGCTCTCAGGGAAACTGGAATAGGGAAGGTGAGAGGTGCGAGATATGAAGCTATTGGAGTAGAAGAGACGGCTACATTTAATATATACATATATTCGTGACATGTTTTGTTGACTAATTTTGACATGTTCTATCTACTTATTTTTAATAGGATCCTTTCATATTCACGAAGCTTTTTGATGTCGTTATTTCAGGACGAGAAAAAATTGTTGTGTTGATACTTATTTCTTTTATTTCTGATTAAACTGATTCCTTCTTTGAGAAACGGAATCAATCCAAATTAACTTATTTTCAATTGTAGACATTGGAGTAAATTTCAAATTCCCTAAAAACATTTCCTTTGTCGGGTATACACTTGAAGTGTTAATTCTCATGTTTTATATGGGTACTAACATGTGTGTGCACGTGTATTCATATGTATATATATGTCGTTATATTGCTTGTCACACATTTTCTATATATATAGGTTCCTTTTGAAGTGTACTCCAACTTTTTTCCTCAATATAAATAGATCGGTTTGCCTATCGCACGATCCACTCTTCTTCCGGTTTTTTGTACAGGAGTAGAGGTGTATCCTTTTTTTCCCTGCTTAGGATTGGGTTTTTTTTTTTTTTTTTTTTAGTATTCTGATCCACTTTCACTCCCAGTAACCTCTTGCGTTTTAGTGGTATCATCCCCTTACTTGGGGTGAATTGATTATAAAAATAAAAAAAATATATAGAACAATGTTGCATGTATCGTAAATCTGATGACTATAAATGTCTATTGAGATAAGCACAGTGTGTAATTGGAGAGGTGAAGCTATTGAGGTTTAAACATTATAAAAATGTCTCAGACATTACCAATTAAATTTCTTATTAAGTAAATTCCAACTCGATATGCCTCCCTTTCGTTGTGACCTCAAAATGACAGTTTGTATTTGAATAATATACTCTCCAAATGTCCAGGAGAGAAGTTTAATTTAAGCCACCAAATGTTTGATTTTTCACTTGGGATTATGCAGTCTAGACATTAATCTGACCGAATGAACAAAGAAAATAAAAATACGTCATTATTTATGCTTCAAACAAGACAATGGACGGATGGGGTGTGGAAATTATCTTCTTGCTCTAGGAAAAATGGCGTCGCTTAGCAAACACGAGTAACTACTTACACTAATTTGAGTTGAGTAAACCGATATTCGTACGCTGTCTTGATTTAACATTCAAGAATCTTAAAAGGACAAATACTGTCATTTGGAGTCCAGCGATGGTCGGCCGAACCTTCTGCTGGGAATATGCAAATATCAATGAAGGCCTGAGAAACTTTACTTACGGATGGCAAACCTGAAGAAGGACGTAAATCGACCGGCTGAAATTTATAAAACAATTGAGAATCATCATGTACGAATCGTGTCCCTTCAGAACGTGGAAGATCATGGCTCTGCACAACTACCAATTCATTGTAGATTTTAATTAACATTTTTATTTTTAACACCCACATCCCCATTCTGTAGGATAAACCACATTCGACCGCAAGGCTTCTGATTGGGAGATTGGAGATTTTAAGGACCCTGGAATCACATCTTAATTGCTGTTGTTCTTAGGGCCACCCTGATCCGGGGTGGTAGCATCTGTTAGGATCCCAGCTATGGGCAAACAGGGGACCCCAAGAAAAAGAAAACACTATAAAAGTATAAAAATTAAAATAAATAAAATAAAAAATAATTAAAATTAATAAAATAATTAAAATTAATAAAATAAAAAAATAATTAAAATTAATAAAATAAATAAAATTAATAGAATAAAAAATAATTAAAATTAATAAAATAAATAAAATTAATAAAATAAAAAATAATTAAAATTAATAAAATAAATAAAATTAATAAAATAAAAAAATAATTAAAATTAATAAAATAAATAAAATTAATAAAATAAAAAAATAATTAAAATTAATAAAATAAATAAAATTAATAGAATAAAAATAATTAAAATTAATAAAATAAATAAAATTAATAAAATAAAAAATAAAATAAAATAAAATAAAAGTATATAAAATATGAAAGTATAAAAATACATTTTTATAGTAAAACTACTGATGATAAATTTTTATGCATAAAAAATGCCACCAATACCTAGTAGAAATACCAACAGACGACGAATATTTTCTATGAAAATTTCTCGGACATTCAGGCCGGTAAATATTGTTAATACTGTTTATTATAAAACAGAGAATTTACTTAAATATTTGTATCTATAAAAAATAAATGTATAAACATAAAAATGTCTTAAAATAATTATCAGACTTTGTCCATTTGATAATGTGTAACGTCATTTGTTTACATTTGGATACGCATCGAGCAGATATGAATGTACGTGAGAGA
This sequence comes from Acanthosepion pharaonis, assembly GCA_903632075.3. Classification (NCBI taxonomy): domain Eukaryota; kingdom Metazoa; phylum Mollusca; class Cephalopoda; order Sepiida; family Sepiidae; genus Acanthosepion; species Acanthosepion pharaonis. Next base: position 701,392 of record CAHIKZ030000262.1, on the reverse strand, counting down.
ATCATGGAGAATTGTAGTTTAAAAACAGTAAAAAACCAACCTTGGTAGCCGAACAGTCCTCTGTGGCGAAATCAGTAAAGCACGTAAGGCTATATAACGGTTTCGTATAGAATACAGGTTCGATTCCTGTCGGACGACGGATATTTTCTATGGCAATTTCTCGGATATTCAGGCCGGTAAATGTTATTAATACCGTTATTATAAAACAGAGAATTTACTTAAATATTTGTATGTATAAAAATACATTTTATCTGTAATTGAAGGCATCCAATTTTGTTCCAAATATATTTAATTGAAGCCATAAAATTGTGTTCAAAATATTTAGATTTTAGCATTAAACAAACCATAGACGTGTTGATATGTCACTAAACAATCAACATGAAAGAACTCTTTCATGGCATTAATGCTTATAATATAATAATTTCTTTAATTAATGCTTATAATAATTTCTTTAAGAAATCAAACTTTAATCCAAAATATAACTTCAACAAAACTATAATATAAAACACACATATCACCGCCTCTAGTAATTATGTCTACACAAACATGAATATGCGTAAAATCTGAGTATCATCTACCATGTATTCAATTGTGAGAGCAGAATAACATATATCATATTTTATTACTTTAAATCTCCCAAGAAAATTAAATTTCGGTATTAAATGACCCATAAGCTGTTGGTATACCGTTAAACAATCAAATCAAATCAAGTCGCAGTTGTCATACATTCACGCAATCTGGCCAGTGACCTAATGGCTCTTACCTGTTTCTTTTGCCTGTGAGTGTCAAATTCTCCAGGCCATCCGTCCTTATTATGAATCCATGACTTTTCAGCTATATATATTATAAATTTACTTATTTACTTATAAATTTACTCCTTTACTTATAAATCTTTTGTTGTAAATATATAAATACCGAAATATTTCACCCACTCACGAGAGCCACTCAATGTAGATGTTTACTGTTAGAATCGTTATGCTTGATTGGTTCGTTTTCTATGGTTTATGTATTATTTTCAGGTGATTTAAAGCTAGAAAATATTTTTAGATTGTAAAAATTTTGGGGGTCGGGGGTGGAGGGAGGGAAAAAAGTATGAAATGGCGACAATTTACCCATCGCACACTGGAAATATGATCACGGTCATATGATCACGGTCATATTTGTAGACATGGAGCGTAAAGTTTACAATCTGTACATCAACACCGCCTCTACAGTGATTCGAAAAGTCTTCTTTGCAACTTATTTAAAGGTAGAAAGTATTTTTAGATTGTAAGAATTTTGTGGGAAGGGTCGGTAAGAAGAATTCGATCCATACCTTTTCCAATTTCCAGTAAAACAGTAAGATATATAATCCGGTGTTCTTATAGATATTTTTATTTTTACAAAATAGTG
>CAHIKZ030000262.1:665000-697500 GCA_903632075.3 Acanthosepion pharaonis | reverse complement strand
AACCATTACTGGAAGCGCCGTATAGCAATGTCTATATCATTTAATAGGCGCATTCAGGTCCAAATTTGTGTCTGTAGTCTATCTTATGTGATTATACTGGAAAATGTAGAAAAAACATTTCACAATCGGACGCCTACGCGAACATATATGTCCCAAAACATCCACACATCTGTACGGACTGTAAACTACATACACGCACACACATACACACACACACTATATATATATATATATATATATATATATATATATATATATATGTGTGTGTGTGTGTGTGTGTGTGTGTGTGTGTGTGTGTATTATAATCCCACATTATAAAAGACAAACCTCGTATATGCCAACTTCCCTGTGTTTGGCCTTTACGAACATGGATGTACAATCTGAGATTATGTTTGAACCAGCATCTGTGCACTGATTGGCTAAATTCGTCGGCTAATCTGTTTGAGCCGACCAATCCAAATTGGTCTAGCCAGACAGCGTCTGTTTCGTTTTTCTGCCTTCATTGGTTGGTCATTGTTCAAGGTTTGTCTGCATGGAGCGTGGTTTTTCATGCTGAGGCTCCATTTTTCCTCTGTATCTATCTATCTATCTATCTATCTATCTATCTATCTATCTATCTATCTATCTATTCAGTCTGTCTATATCTATCTATCTATTCAGTCTGTTCATATCTATCTATCTATCTATCTATCTATCTATCTATCTATCTATCTATTCAGTCTGTTTATATCTATCTATTCAGTCTGTTCATATCTATCTATCTATCTATCTATCTATCTATCTATTCAGTCTGTTCATATTTATCTATCTATCTATCTATCTATTCAGTCTGTTTATATCTATCTATCTATTCAGTCTGTTTCTATCTATCTATCTATCTATCTATCTATCTATCTATCTATCTATTCAGTCTGTTCATATCTATCTATCTATCTATCTATCTATCTATCTATCTATCTATCTATCTATCTCCAGTTATTTATCAGTCTCTATCTCTATATCACTGACCTATTTACAGTTTATCACTCATTCATCCATTCATTTTCTATGTCACTTTATTTTCTCTCTCTTTTTCTTTCTTTCTTTCTTTCTTTCTTTCTTTCTTTCTTTCTCACCTCTTGCTTATTCTAAACAAATGAATAGACATCGCTTGCTCTTTTTCCTCTCTATTTAATTCACTCTCTTTTTCTCACTCTCTTTTTCTCACTCTCTCTTTATCTATCTCTTTCTAGTTATTGCTCTCACTTTCTTTGTCTAATACGTATCTTTTATTCACTTTGCCGACATACAACCGCCTAAAGAATTCCAATTTCAGGATATGCTGAGTGATCTATTAATTTCGCATTATCTCCATCTGTCTATCTATCGATCTATCTGTTTCGCTAGGTCTTGTCTCGGTCTGTTCCTTATAAAGAAATCGTTATCAGTAAAGTATTTTCAATCAGTTCCTTTTCAGCTACCGTAGCGTAATATATGCCAAACTGGGTCAATAAGTCCGTAGCCAAATATATCGTGAGCTAAATTTTGATCAGACATTTTTACTGCAAAAAACTTCCGTCTATCTCAAAAATACACTCATACCTAATTTACGTGCATTTTCAAGCAAGGAGATTATGTTGAAATACATAGTTGTTGTGTAAAATGTGTTGTGTTTCTTGTTTGTTATTAGGCTCCGGATTTAATAGATGTGCACCCCACACGCCCAGACAACACCCCACATAAATATATACAAGGGGGATGCAAAAGTTGATATACAGTACAGAACAAGGAACTGTGTGCAAAAAATGTATTGATCTTCCAAACATCTTAATAATAAAATAAGTATCAATTCCTCAAATGTTTAATCTGTTTATCCCGTCATTAACACATTCCTTTTTACTTTATTAAAAAATAAACATTATAATAAATAAATTATAATGAAAAATATGGAAATAAAAATATTAAAAAATTATTTTAGCGAATTAAATGAATTCTATTATTAAATGAATCCAAGAACCATTATCATAATACTGCTAATAATGGCATAATACTTTACTGTATATGATTTTTGCCGCCCCATTATATATATATATATATATATATAGATAGATAGATAGATAGATAGATATTTAAATTAAATAATAAAGAAATAAACAACGTCAAATTTCCATGACTATAATTTATTTCTCCAGAAAATATATTTTTCCTGGTTCATCAGGTCACATCTCTAGTTACAAAAGAATTAGGTTTCTTTTAATTTTAATACAATTTTTGATGGATACTTTTTGAATGATATAAGGTGACAGATTATAATTAATAGAAAACAATTTAGTAATAACAAGACATTGAATAAAATCTTTAATAAAATGAAATTGAAAGTTAGTTACTCATGTGTTAATAATATGGAAAAAAATTATAAATTCCCACGATAATAATCTAATTAAAGAATTTCATATGAATCAAATACAAGACAATACTTCAACCTATAACTGCAGAGTTTAAACTTAGCGCCCAGTGAGAGGATTATGTTTAACTGAAAATGTAGTATATGAAGCCACAATTTTCTGCTAAGATAATATAAACCAGAAAAAGTTTTACATTGGAATATCCGCTGAGAATTGGAAACAACGCTTTTATAATAATAGCCATTCCTTCAAAAACGAATCCCTCAAGAATCAAAGAGCACTACCTAAATGTTATTGGGACATGAAAGAAAACGGCTTATCTCCGCAGCAGAAATAGAAAATTATTTCGTGGGATAGGACTCATACAAACTTTAGAGAAAGATGTAACCTCTACATTAAAGAAAAAAAAACTAATAATCAAATGCAATAGACTGATGAATTACTGAATCATAGTAATGAAATCATCTTCAAATGCAGACGTAAAAACCGGTTCAAAATAACAAACCATACCTAAAAAATATTTTTGGAAGACATGCAGATGGAAACTAATGTTTATATGTTAAATGCGTAAATGTTTCCATTTGCATATATTTTTTAATTTGTATTTGTATATATATATATATATATATATATATATATATATATATGTATGTATGTATATATATATATATACTTAAAATGAAAGATGGTGCATTCCACAAATTTGAGTAACAGGCCTATTAAATCTACCTACGCACACACACACACACACACACACACACATATATATATATATATATACATACATACATATATGTGTGTGTATACCTCTCTCTCTCTCTATATATATATATATATATATATATATATATATATATATATATCTTCGTCTGCATAACTATATATTTATCTTTGTTCATATAGCTTTCATTCTGCCCATATGTATCTATATATCTACTATCAAATTAATTCCGTCCATATCTACCTAGCTATCGATTAACTGCTTCCTTTTCTTTATTCCGTAAGCATTTGACTATTTTTGGAAAGCAAATTGACTAAATATCAGTCGTTTGAAAAGAAAGGAAATCAAAAGATAGATAGGTAGATAGAAGAACCCCCTCCAAAAACAAAAAACAAAAAACAAAACTTGAAGCAACGGACAACTTGCTAAAAGACATAAACACCTTTAATCAAGAAATAACCACGAACAAGGACTGTGTCGTTATAAAATAATGACATCTCATCTCCCCTCTCGTTTGTAACCATCCATTAAAATAAACTATTGGAAATAAAGTGAGCAAAGTTTCTGATGACCACTCCCCATTGCTCCTTTTGTCCTTGTGCCACCATTTTGTATCTTACAGAATAAATAAACATCATTATTAAAATAAGCGTCATAAGAGTTGAGGTTATATTACAGACAATAATGAGATAAAATAAAAAGAAAAAAAGGGCAAAATACAAGCAACACACTTACTATATATATATATATATATATATATATATATATATATATATATATATAAAGAAAGAACAGCAAGATATATAATCCGGTGTTCTTATAGATATTTTTATTTTACAAAATAGTGCTCAATGTAAATTTACAGAGACAATATTATAAATTAATTGATTTAAAAAATATGGTTTTTTGTTACACAGTTCTAACCATGTTTCAAAAAATGGAAGCTAAAAGCCACGAATTTAATTTTGTAATTAAATTAAAGACATTAGTTCCATTTCATCCTCAAGCGAATTATCGTGAAACATGGTTAGAACTGTGTAGCGAAAAAACATATTTTAAATCAATTAATTTATAATATATATATATATATATATATATATATATATATATATTTAGTAATTTACCTATGCACACATGGACTCTCCCAGCTATAAATATGAGCAGGTACTACCTTTTGGAGAAGAAAGATTCCGGAAGTCAGCTCTGACAGTCGGACCGAACATCCTTGCTGTAACACTCTCATTTATATATGTTTGTTTAATTGTTTCTGTTAATATATTTGTTTAACTCACTTATGTCTTTATTTCTGGCCCTAACAAGGCCACAACAAAATATATATATATATATATATAGAGAGAGAGAGAGAGAGAGAGAGAGATAGATAGATAGATAGATAGATAGATAGATATGAGTGGATTTATACGAAACTCGATACATATGAACAGATTAAGATAGATAGATAGTTGCAATATTTAGCGAATGGTTCGCTAAATTTTGATCTGAAAATATCACTGTGTAATGTCAAATCAATTTGCTTGTTATTCATTTAGAATTTTAGGTATTGAACCTAAAGGGGAATATATAGCAAAATAAATATTTACCAAATAAAACGAACGCTTTTTTATGATTATGATTAGGCTATGGAATTATTGATTGATCTGGGTTGGTAAATACGAAATCAATGGGAGAGTCCCACATATTTATATAAATATGGTACAATCTTTGCATGCATATATGTAAACATACACATATCTATCTATCTATCTATCTATCTATCTATCTATCTATCTATCTCATTCGATTCATATCTATCTATCTATCTATCTATCTATCTATCTATCTATATGCATGTATATATAAAATAAAACGACAAATGGTCCACGTGTGCTTCTTATAATTGGTAGATTTAATAGGCTTGTTAATGAAATTTCGGTACTATAAAAGACATGAAAATGATAACAATAGTGGCATTAAGAATGATTATATATATATATATATATATATATATATATATATATATATATATATATACATATAGTAGAATAGGCCTTATGTCTAAATTTAAGCCCGAAGAGAAACAGTTGGAATTTCCGGACATCAGATGCGTGTTTTTAGCGTCTGCATTAAAAGCCTACAAGAAAGACGCAGGTTGGAGTTAAAATACATTTTCAAAATTCAAATACACACTATGGGATTAAACAGGGATTTGGGTTTACTCAGAGAATATAATTTTCATAGGGAGACCTCTAACCAACAGCAACAATATTCCCCAGATTGTGAGTCCTAATTCTTTGTTAATTTCTCGTCTCGTTGAAAAAGGACACAGGCGTGTCCGAAAATTCCTGCTTAAAAATCTTTCTTTTCCTGTTTTCAGTTTAGTCAAAGGCCCTACTAATATAGTGTTTATATATCTCCAGGACTGGTTATATTTCAAACTAACTTAAAGAATGAAAACCGATGTATATATATAAGGTAATATGTTGATTATTACTCTTAATTTATTCAGTCGGGTTAGCACGGACATTCAGGTCTATCATGTCAACATCACGCTCCTGTGTCAAGGTTGGAAGGTCCTTATAGTGGCATTCTCTATCATGACATAGCTCGTCAATATATGTTGTCGAGCAACTGGACTTGCTCTATGGCGAGGGGTCAAGAGAAGTAGATCACTAGCGGGTTCTTGTTTTACTCGCCAGGGGTGCCCTGCAAAGCGCATTCTGTGTTATCATAAGATCGTAGAAATATCAAGGACAGGTACTTAGAGATGTGACTTATTTGGGTGTTGTCCCCAAGAGATGTTAATTATAGCCCTCAGCATCCGAGTGAAGGTTCCATTAAACACTGTTCATATATGTTTATGTTTGTGCGAGCTGCAATAAGTGAACGTACGTGTATATATGTCTGCGTATGTATGAGTGGCACCCCGACGATAATTTTTCCTCCCAGACACTGATATTACGCAAGCATAAATAAATAAAGTCAAAATTTAAAAATGAATCAGTTTGTCTGACGATCACAAATAGCGTGAAACCCAGTGTCACAATTTCACATCAATGCAATTATATATATATATATATATATATATATATATGTGTGTGTGTATTTATTTAAGTTACGAAGAACTTGGTAAACCGAATGGGTAATTCCAAGGAGGTTGAAATCCAGAGAGCTCAATGTGAATCCAGAGCTAATATTTAATGAAGAAAACAGACCACTTTAAGGTACCATTACAATAATTTATTTCACCAAAATCCTTTTTGAAGGACTCCGGATCATCAGGTAACACTTCCAACAACGAAATGAAAGGAAAAATGGGTTTAGAAATTGATGTGTAGTGTAATTTTTGTAGTTTAACAGGGAGGGTGAGAGTTGTAGTTAACGAGACAAGGTATAGTATAGCGAGGGGTAAATTTCATATTTCTCTTAAGCATGCTTTATATTGGGGTAGGAGGAGTGACCTAATCGTGACATATTTAGATGGTTAACTTAACGGAAATGATATATAGGAATGGGAGGGTAGTGGGGGGAAAAGAAAAGGAAAAATGGAAAGAAGATAGACAACAGTAATACAGATATATCTAAATGAGTGTTACGGCAAAGAGAGGGGGGAGAGGAAGTGAATCGAAAAGGCTGTAATTTTGTTTTAACAAAATTATGTAAAATATAGATTTCAATGCTATATATATATATATATATATTTATATATATATATATATATATGGATAAATTATCGTTTAAATTGCACAAAAATGAAGATAAGAATGACATCTCATTTTAACAATATATTTACAAAAAATTACACAAAAATATCTTGCAATACTAAAGACAAAATTTATTCAATAAATTCACAATTGGCTTCAACCCCGGCTTCCAGACGACTTCGGAATCTCCTGCAATTCTTCGGAACGGATTTCTTTGTTGAAGTTGGTGAATGCTGACATAATCATTGCCTTCAGTTCATCTTTAGTATTACAAGGACTTTTTGTTTGACTCTCGTCCCACACATATTAAGCAACGGTGTTGCAGTCTGGGGAGTTAGGTAACCAGATGTAAGGGGTTATGTGGTTGCAGAAATTGCCTGACAGACATGACTGCGTTCCCCTGACATGGTACAGAGTCAATTTAAAAGACATAGGTTGTTCCAGCAGTCACCCTCTTGACCAGGGCAGCACTATTTCCCCAAAGCACTTGATATTGGCCTCCATGTTGAGTGTGAGGACCTGTGGGAAGATGAATAGAGGCATCACGACGCCATCATCTATGATCACTCCAAACACCTTCGTAATTACAATTAGACTCATCCAAATTTTTTGGAATTCTTTGCACTGTCCTCAGAGTAACACCCAAACATGCTGAAATGTTCATATTGGAGCTTATGGCAAAAATGACAAACAGAACAGTATGCCATTTCCAAATTTCTGGTGAATTGAATTGCATCAGAGTGCATTTTTTCTCACTGACGGTGTCCAGCTTATCTTAGTATACTGTGCAATCGACAAAATCTAAAAGAGGCAACGCGCATGCGTGAAATGAAAAAATATAAAATGGCGACAATTTAAATATAAAGCCGTTTTCAAAAGCACCGTACTGATCATATTCTGTGATGATAAAAGTATATCATGGACCAAGTCCAGCTACTATCGAGGCTGAGCTTTAAAGTAGGACTGACTTGACGTTGGTGTTGAAGATCTGGATCTTGTAAAATGAGACGGATGTTGTTCTTCAGATTGGTCGCAGAGTGTTAAAAGCGTGTCGGGCCTTGTTGATTCGGCGCTTGATGTCTTCATTTGTATCGTCTTTCTTTACTAACGACGCTTCGCATCTAGACAAACTCAGCGACTTCCTTGATGTCTTCTCGCTGTAGTCTTGTTGTCTGTTGTTTACCCTCATCACCTCAGTTTTCCCGATGTTGATTTGAAAGGACCGCACTGATCATAGATGTGATCATAGATGTGTGTTGTGGGCCAAGTACAGCCACAATCTAGGGTGAGCTGAACATTTCCATTCACACTGCCTTCAAATATCGAACTTCTCAAGATCGCTGAGGTCACAAGCAATGAGGCCATGACCCACAACGCATTCGTCTATTAGTATTGATCAGTCTTTTGTTCCATGAACAGAGATGAATGGTCGATTAACAGACAAACAAATAAGAACTAACCCATTAGCATAGAAAAACAAAGGTAAATATTAAAGGCATAAAGGTATATATATATATATATATATATATATATATATATATATATATATATATATATATATATATATATATATATATGATAACGATATATATATATATATATCGTTATCTATATATCGTTGTATATATATATTAGTGATAGAGTTATCATATTCAGTTTGTCTGTTGATCGCAAAATCGTGAAGGGTCATAAACTCATATCCATAAAACTGAATGCATATATATATATATATATATATATATATATATATATATATATATATATATATATATATTATAAATTTACTTCTTTACTTATAAATTTACTTCTTTACTTATAAATGTTTTGCTGTAAATATATAAATACCGAAACATTTCACCCACTTGCAAGTCTCGAGAGCCACTCAATGTAGAGGTTTACTGTTAGAATCGTTATGATTGATTGGTTCGTTTTCTACAGCTTATGTACTATTTGCAGATGATCACGGTCATATTTGTAGACATGGAACGGAAAGTTTACAATCTGTACAGGCATGTGCGAGTAAAATCGTGATTGGGAGTTGATCGATATCGATTCTATCAGACAGTATCGATCTATGCATCCAGCTATCATTTAAAAATCGATAAATACTTCGGAATTAGCTGGGTATTTTCCCTCCTCTTTTTTTCATTCATGCTCGCTTTCTTTCTCTCTTATCTTATGTGTATGTGTATGTATGTGCGTTTGCGTGTATGTGTTTGTGTGTGTGTGTGTTTTTGTGTTTGTGTGTTTTTGTGTTTGTATGTGTTTTTGTGTTTGTGTGTGTTTTTGTGTTTGTGTGTGTATATGTGCGTGTGTGTGCGTGTTCATGTGTGTGTTTGTGTGTATGTTTGTGTATATGTGTGTGCTTGTGTGTATTTGTGTGTATGTGTGTGTGTTTTTGTGTGCGCTTATGTGTGTGTGTATGTGTGTGTGTGTGTGTGTGTGTGTGAGAGAGAGAGAGAGAGAGAGAGAGAGGGGCACGGGGTCCCGTGGTGACACACCAATGTCTGGAAATATCATACAGGGCCCATTTTCATCACTGGTGAGCACTTGATTAAATATGGGTACGTTGTGGTCCCGAAAAAGAAACGAGAAACAACCTGTCACTCATTGTTGCTTGTTAGCTTCAGACCCGGTGTTGGGTACAGACTTGCTTAACTTGCACGTCTTCCCTATGTGGTGCAGGTGAAGTCTGATTGGAAGCGTTTGGTATGTTCCGACAAGTTTGTCTGTTGTCCTCCTCTATGGCCACCTTTAGGGCCTCATCATCCAGAACCTGTTGCCAGCCACTGCGGAGTTCCTTACAAAGGGACAAGTCTCTCGACCTGAACTTCTAGACCCAATGCCTGCCAGTGCAGCCACTCAAAGCATTACCGGCAAGGGCTTGACGTATTCGGCGACTTGATGCGGCTGCAGACAAATTCATCTTGAAGTCATAAAGTATAAAGTACCGAACGAGCTGCTTCGACAACGCCATGTTACCTTTACGCTGTTCGAGTGGTTACTGATGTGCGTGTGCAACACACATGCATTGGTCCAGAACAATGACATCATCACACCTGCAATCCACTGCTTTTCCGGCAAGTAACGCACACATTTGTGCATCCGTGATCACTTCTTCCTACACAACGTTAAAAAAAAACTCCGAGGATACTTTGATTACCTTGTATATTTTCGAGATTTCGAGGAAAGGTTTTCGTTTAAAAGCAATATTTGAGAATTCTTGGCCAAGTGGTCTAAAGTACGCATATATATATATATATATATATATTTATATTAAAGACATTTTATGTTTAACGTTCTTTTTAGATACAGAGTATTTAAGTAAATTTGTTTTATAATAAATAGTATTAAATAACATTTACCGGCCTGAATGTCCGAGAAATTTACATAGAAAAATATTCGTCCTTTGATATTCAGGCCAGTAAATGTTTTTTAATACTGTTTATTATAAAACAGAGCATTTACTTAAATACTTGTATCTATAAAAAGATCGTTACTCCAAGGAAGCGTACAAAAATTGTCACGCTGCAGGAACACACTGGCAAGCCTTACCAATGAGCAAAGCAAAGTACGATAGCCTGGAAACTCTCCTGATTAAAATCCAATTAAGAATCTGTGGTCAAATTTTCAAGGAAAGATTCTATGAAATATACATACGAAGTACTAACATTTGCACTGGGTCATGTTTTATTGGAAAAATATGAAAAAGTAAATAATAACGGAATTATTCGTTTTGTTTTAATTAATTTGCACAAGGGTGTATATGTGTATACAAAAGACTAAAACAACATCAATAATAATAATAATAGTAATAATAATAATAATAATAATAATAATAATAATAACAGTTTTGATAATAAAAATAATATTCAATATATATTATTATGTTTTAAATGATGAGAAAATGATGAGAAATGGTAAAAAGCGGAATTTTTGGACACGCCGGTCCGAAAAACTTGAATTTTTTCCATGTTCAAAAAACGAACCTGTTATTAACAATGCCAACCTGGGTTAAATTTGGCACAAGGTTAGAAGAAGTGAGTAATTGCTTAACTTCAGTTAAGTCTTTATTTTTTTTAACGCTAACACAAAAATCTTGCGTCAACTTTTTTCTCTTTATGGTCGATACGGAATAATAAATATTCCTAAAATGTCTCACGTCAAACGAGTTTTCGTGTGGTTCTATTCAGTCGAGTGATTAGTTTCGGACGAACGACATTTCATAGTCACATTAGTTGAATGAAACTAACTTTAACTCTCGGCCATGGAGTCGTTTGTAATGACTTACGAACCAAGCGCGCTAATAGTCTCTTTACAGCAGGTGCTCAGACAAGTTTTAGATTAAATCATTCAAGTTAGTCACAATCAAGCAGACATGTTCCAGGTTTTTCTATCTTTCTTTCTTTTTTTTTTTCATCTGATATCAGTTTCTCCAGAAAGAGGCGAACAATCAACGCCATGATTGTACACTATTTACATTACTCGGACTATTGTCCTCATCTTTGTCGCGATATAGCGTTTCGGCCGTCGTACGCTCCGGCCTTCTTCAGGTGGTTGGAATGACGAACGGAACGATTTATTTCGATCATTGGGGTAGTCTGTTCTATTTCACGTGCCATGTTTAATGGATGTCAGTTATCAGTTATCTCCTGTTAATTCCACTCTTCTCTACTGCTTTAACAGGATATTGAACTCACACTCTTTGTCACTGAATCTTACTAACGCCTTTATGCACTGTGTCATGTGTCCTTGATGTAATAAATATGGCGACAAAGATGAGGACAATAGTCCGAATAATGTAAATAGTGTGCATAATACCTCATCTCAGAAATATAGACAGATACTGAAGAGCCGAAACGTTGTGATAAATATGGCAACAAAGATGAGGACAATAGTCAGAATAATGTAAATAGTGTACATAATACCTCATCTCAGAAACATAGACAGATCCTGAAGGTTCGAAATTTTGTAATAAATATGGCGAAAAAGATGAGGACAATAGTCAGAATAATGTAAATAGTTTACTTAATACCTCATCTCAGAAATATAGACAGATACTGAAGGGCAGGATTATGATAAATTAAATAAGATATTTACTATATCAATGTCAATATATATGTGTATGTCTGTGTGTGAATGAGCATATGTGTGAGGGTTGGGTAGTTCAAGACCAAAAACATTTCTGCGTTTAAGATTTATTTTTTATTTTGGACCATTTTCTGGTTTTCGGGGAGAATTTGTACATAAATTGTCCAATGTCTTCTTTGTGGTTTCAGTTTTAATATAATGTCTATAGATAGTGTTTTACTTTGATGGCCTTCAAGTATCGTGTCTTCACGCGGCAATTTGTGGTGTTGCTATTTATTTCGATATCGAAGCATTCATGGTGGCAGTGATCCAAGATTCAGTACTACAAACCCCCCCAAAAACTGTGCAACCCGAAGTCCTATCGGCGTTTCATCTCTTTATTTCGGGATTTATCAACCCAAACAGACTTGTGAATTCTATCTTTATTTTGTCAATTTGTTCTCAAATTATTTGTCTTGTTTGATGTTTTCGTATTTGACGTGTCCATCATTTACGAATAAATCAAGTGGGGAGGTACTAATATGTAATTAGCTTAACTCCAAATATATTTAACCAAATGCAGTTATCTTTACCCGTACATCTACTAATCCCTGATCAGCAGAAGTCTAGAGTTGAAGCGCTTTTATATATGCATACGTACGATTTAGACAAGGATTTGTAAATTAGAAAAAAGTTCATGAGAGACGGGGAAAAGAAAAGAAATGAAAATATTTTTGCATTAGATAATGTTGCCTGCAGAATATTGAAACATTAATATTATAAAATAAAATAAAATTTAAAACAAACATTATCCCGATATAAAAAATGTTACAAAATCTGTTTTTTTAACAATATGGTATCAACTTAATATTTTAAAAATCCTCTATTTTCCCAATTTCTTACAAAAACAAATATCATCCTAATGATGAAAAAAAAAAAAAATCTCCTAATGATCTTGATATAAAAATATGTAACAAAATGGTCCAAGCAAGAAATATAGAAGATATTACTTGATCTAGCCTCCCTCCACGAAAAATTTACTAGTAAGACACTATCAATTTTTGCTCTTTCACACTACTTGTTTTTATACATGTGTTATAGTTTCTTTGTGTCGGACAAATAGTGACAAGTATTTACATTATTGTATATCATTTCTTGTATGACATTTGTGTATAATGTTTTGAGCACAATGCATAGTTGCCATTAATTCGTTTCTGCTGATTTTGTCTTTCCTTCCGTTGGGTTAAGCTTTTAGTATATCATGGATAAACTAATGCCTATTATTGGCTACTGGAGACGGGAAATAACCAAGATTTTAAATACCCCATCAAAAGTACTTTGACGGTATTGGCTAAACAGAAATATCTTAAACAAACATACAAACAGTGATATGAGACTATTACAATATAAATGATTACCATAATTTAAACATAAATAATACGCTGATAAATGCAATGTCTTGTCTCCTGCTGAAAATATTAAACACTGAAATTAACAATAAAAATCTAAAATATAAAAATGTGCAAAGGAAGAAAGAACAGGAAAACGCAAAAATTGGATCATTATTACCGGGGTGAGAACGAATGCAACTTTGCATTATAATAATAATAATAATAATAATAATAATAATAATAATTATTATTATTATTATTATTATTATTATTCCTTTGCTTTCTGGTGTGTACACATTTCTTTTCGGGTCCCTCTCAGAGACCTAAGGTCAGAAATGGCATCATGACATTTTCCACTAATCAATAACAAAAAGGACAACAGCGCATATATTTTACGTAGACAAAAGCCCTTCGTAAGGTGTGGGCTGTACTAGTAAGAAACATTTTTTGTATTTCTTTAAGGCATGGGCTTCCAGGAATCCCTTCAAAGAGTCTATTGGAATCTTTTCCGATCAATCCGAGGGCTCCTAATAAAACAGGGATTGTTGATGTTCCTGTGTGCCACATTTCAAGGTCCTTCTCTTTTGATAGATTTTTGAATATCTTCAACGATACATTGCAGTCTGCAGGGACTGTCATATCAATAAGGAGGCACTTTTTTTGCGGTCTCTAATAATGTCTGGGGGTTTAC
This sequence comes from Acanthosepion pharaonis, assembly GCA_903632075.3. Classification (NCBI taxonomy): domain Eukaryota; kingdom Metazoa; phylum Mollusca; class Cephalopoda; order Sepiida; family Sepiidae; genus Acanthosepion; species Acanthosepion pharaonis. The sequence goes on along the minus strand of CAHIKZ030000262.1, from coordinate 683,542 downwards.
TTTGGTTGTTCTGTCTGTGTGCATTATTATTATTATTATTAAAAATAATAATTATATTTAAATTTATTTATTAAGATTTAAATTGAACTGAACATTGCTTTGTTTTGCAAGTTGGGGCATTTTAACGGTATTGCCCTAACAGAAATGACGCTAGGAGATTTCGTTTTTGCTGTTTCAGAGTAACAAACACCTAATCAGAGATATTCGATCATTATAATTACAATAATTGTAATTTGGAATAATGCATTGATAATTGTAACATCATGTCTCCTTCTGAATATATTATACACAGAAATTAGTAGTGAAAATTCAATGAACGTGCAGATGAAAAAAAGCAAGAAACTTAAAATAAATCTAATTGCGGCATGAGAAGTAATGTACTCAACACAATTATTATCCTATTATAAGTGTTCCTGTCCCTACCTTTGTTAGTTCACACGACAGTTACGTCCTGCCAATACCTCATAAATAATTAGCTATTCTGTTTTCATCGCGTGGAAAGAGATGAAATCTTATTACTTGGTTGCAGTGAGAAAATGAATGAATGAAAGAATGAAATGGAGAGAAGATAGAAGAGGAGCGAGAAAGATTAAACTGATAAGAACATATACTACACTTTGATTTTAGGCAAACGGCCGAGAAGCGATTGTATTTTCTTGCTGCCCCACGCTGGCAGAATGTGACTACAAGGCCAGTTTAATGTGTGGAGGCCGAGCATGTGCACCCGGGCAAGGTCACAAAACAGACCATCACATGCAACCATCAACTACGTAGACGTAGGTATTATTCACGCCCACCCTCTTTAGTTCAATGAAAGAGGTACTGCCGCCGGGAGATGCTCCCCGAGACCGGACACCTATTTATAATATTTTTATTTGCGCTCTGTCCTGGAGATAGACACACAACGGAGAAATGAAATGCGGTTTATTCGTCCTAGGTCAGATACTACACTTTGATCCCAGCCAAAAGGCCGAAAAGCGATGGCAATCGCAATAAAAGGCAATTTCTTCAGACGAACAAAAATCTATTATTATTATTATTATTATTATTTAAACTGAACTGAATTTTTTTCTTTTGTTTTTCAAATTAGGATTTGTTTTTTTTTTTGGCGCTAGTGATGAAATGATGGTAATTATTTCTTAAGGATCTGTTATTTCTGTATATTAGTCGTTGGAGTAAGAATCACACAGAAATACCAGGTTATTTTCGCGTCCTGGGTAAGGTGAGAAAACTACATCCACGTCCTGGGTAAGACGATAAACTACGTCGGCATCATGGGTAAGACGATAAACTACATCTGCGTCCTGGGTAAGACGATAAACTATATACGCGTCCTGGGTAAGACGATAAACTGCATCCGCGTCCTGGGTAAGACGATAAACTACATCTGCGTTCTGGGTAAGACGATAAAGTACATTTAAGAGCAAAGCCTCTAATCAGTAGCTTTTGAGGAGTGTGGAACCACATCTTAATTGCTGGTGTTCCCAGGTTCACCCTGAACCGGGGTAGAAGAACCTGTTAGGGTCCTAGCTATGGGAAATAGTTGACACCCAAACTGGGGTGAAAACACTATGAAAGTATAAAAATAGGTTTTAATACCAGCAATACATATTTGTAAAAGGTTATTAGCAGAAATACATTTTTGAAGAAAAATATTACCAACAATAAAAACATTGTCACCATTAAATAACCCATTGAGGTTAATATGCAGTAAAACAAACCAAACCAATATATATTGAGATAGATAGATAGATAGATAGATAGATAAAAATATTACCAGCAATAAAAATCTTGTCGGCATTAAATAACCCATTGAAGTTGATATGCAGTAAAACAACCAAACCAATATATACTGAGATAGATAGATGTGGTTTTCTAGGAAATTTACTATTACCGCGGATACTTTGTACAATTCCAAAGACTTAAGTATCCAAGATTGTGGCACACAATTATTATTATTATGTAAACTGAACTAAAGTACATATTATTCGGACTATTATCCTCATCTTTGTTTCCATATCTATCACAACATGTATACTCCGGCCTTCTTCAGGTGGTTGGGGTACACTGACCTACTCCAAAGTGCCATGTCTAATGGACCCTTATCTAATGGATGTCAGTTAATTCACCTCTCGAAATTCGACACTGTCTTCGCCAAGTATTGAACTCACAACTCTTTGGGTCCTGTCAACGCCTTTATCCACTATGCCATGTGTCCTTGAGTACATCAGTGCGTGAATTTCTGGAACTTATAAACTTAATGTCTTTAGCAACCATTTTTACCAGTGCTCATATTGCAATTTTTGCTGTTATCATTTATATTTTTTACCACAGCTCATATTGCAATTTTCGTTGTTATTATTGCTTTTCTCTGGCAGTCCTTACTACTGGTTCCCATATTGTATTAATTTCTTTTAATCTCCCGTTCTTTCTTTCTTTCTTTCTTTCTTTCTTTCTTTCTTTCTTTCTTTCTTATCATTATCCCTTTTACTTTTATCTAAAATATTTCTTTCCTCTCTTCGTCTTTCTTTCTTTCTTTCTTTCTTTCTTTCTTTCTTTCTTTCTTTCTTTCTTTCTAACCTCTCGTTGATTGTTACTTTCTTTCCATTATTTCTTTCTTCTTGGTTTAATATCCTTCTTTCTTACTGTTTTTTTGTTGATGTTATAAAGATTACCATTCCATTTCCAATCTCCGTTTTGGTTATTCCTCATTCAGTAAGCCTTTCTAGGTCACAACACGAAGAAAGGAAGGAAGAACGAAACGAGAAAAGTAACACTGATTCTGTCCTGATTATTTCAAGCAAGGAACTAGTGCCGCTTTCCAAAAATCACCCACGGATTTTATTCATTCAATTCTTTCCTGAAATCTACACACACTCGCTCTATTATCCCTGCTATTTTCACCCTTCAACAAAGCACCAGTCTTTCTGACTCAATCCGTAACGTCTATTGCTTGCTATCCTTGATTATTTGTTCATCTTACACATCTCATACCCAACCGAACTTGATTCTCCCCTTACGTCAACATCTTCTAATCCCCATTTAGCCCCATCCACCATTTCACTGATTCTTATCCATTCTTTTCGCTTTGTCTAAGGTCATTGATTTGACATCGCAACGACCGTGGAGCGAGATGATCCGTCGACCTGATCGGTCGATCAAATTATTGCTTGCTTGTCTCAAGTGATGATCCTTACAAGTTCCTACTTTCGCCTTAGATCGACAGTGTTTACAAAAAAACAAAAACGAAAAGAACAATAGGACGGAAAGAAATTCTTTTCGGCTTCATTTTCATACTAAATTTCCTTTTTTTTTTTGTATTCTTCTTTTTTTTTATTTATAGATTGGTTGTCTTTCAATCTTTCATTTATTAATATCATTAAACATTGTTGGTGTGTATCCCTCTTTCTTTCTTTCTTATCATTATCGCTTTTTCTTTGTCTAATTTCTTTTTTTCTTTCAATCTTTCATTTATTAATATCATTAAACATTGTTTCTGTGTTCCCCCTTTCTTTTTCTTCTTTCTTTCTTTCTTTCTTTCTTATCATTGTCCCTTTTTCTTTTATCTAAATTATTTCTTTTCTATCTTCGTCTTTCTTTCTTTCTTTCTTTCTTTCTTTCTTTCTTTCTTTCTTTCTTTCTTATTATTGTCCCTTTTTCTTTTATCTAAATTATTTCTTTCCTACCTTCGTCTTTCTTTCTTTCTTTCTTTCTTTCTTTCTTTCTTTCTTTCTTTCTTTCTTTCTTTGTCAGATATCGTCACCATTTCTTTTTTTATTTCCTTCTTTAATGTCTTTATTCTTTTTAGTTTTCTTTGTCAAATATCATTATGCTTTTGTTTGGGTTATTTGCATGTTTATTTTTTTCTTTTTTGAATCATTGATTGGTGTCGTTCGTAAGTTTCTAGACGTGACTCCCAAGTGGCCTTGACTGCCTCCATCCTTCATAAACCTAAGTGAAAAAAAAAACAAAAAACAAACCCTCTCGTCACAAATAATCAAGCATAAAAATGACCCGCGGGTATATTGAGAGAATCATTGTAAGAAAGACAACAAAGATGAGAAAACCAGTTCCAATGAATCAATATACAATAGTGACACCTCATCTCAAATAATCCCACCAGGAGAATGAGCTGAAGATATATTCTTCCTGACAAATGTAGACGAAAACGCCAAAAATGTATAACCTGTTCTAAACGAATGGCTCCTTCCGTTCGATAGAATGACAACGGAATAGAAGAATATCAGATGCTTTGAAAATATTGATAAGGTAACTAAAAGATTATATTCTTTTGCAGTTTGATCGTGTTTCTGTGTAGTCGAGTGGTTAAACCTAAGCGTTTCGAATATGAGATCCAGGTTCAAATCTCACCAGGCTCAATGTGTTACGTAAACTGAATTGAACATTATGTTTTTCAAGATTAACGGTATTGCCATAACAGAAACATCGCTATTGTGTGCCTTTGTTGCGTTAGGGAACCAAACACACAGAGATATAAGATCATTATACCAGGAATAATCACTATAATTTAAACTTAAAATAATACGTTGATGAATGTAATATCTTGTCTTCTGCTAGGAATGTTAAACACTGAAATTAGCAGTGAAAATCTGGCGTACGTACTGACAAACTGTTATATACCGTACCTCTGAACACTAATGGATATGTTCTAATCCTCATAAATACATTTGACACTATTGACACTGTCTAAATAGTCTACCACTAGCAGTGGTTTACCTACTTCACGCCGCTGGCGAGTATTTTATTTGTTGACGTTATAAAGATTAGCATTTCATTTCCAATCTCATTTTTAGAGCTCGCCTGTTGTTACTTTCCTTTTTGTTTTTGTTCGTTTCTTTCTTTCTTTCTTTTCATTTTTCGTTTGTCTTTGTCTAATTTCTTGCTTTCTTTCTTTCTTTTGGCTCTCCCGTTCTTTCTTTCTTTCTTTCTTTCTTTCTTTTTCTTTCTTTCTTTCTTTCTTTCTTCTTTTAACTTTTCGTTTCTCTTTGTCTAATTTCTTTCTTTCTTTCTTTCTTTCTTTCTTTCTTTCTTTCTTTCTTTCTACTTTTCATTTTTCGTTTGTCTTTGTCTAATTTCTTTTCTTTTCTTTTCTTTTGGCTTGGTTCTTTTCTTTCTTTCTTTCTTTTCTTTCTTTCTTTCTTTCTTTCTTTTTTAACTTTTCGTTTCTCTTTGTCTAATTTCTTTCTTTCTTTTCTTTCTTTCTACTTTTCATTTTTCGTTTGTCTTTTCTAATTTTTTTTTTCTTTTCTTTCTTTTGGCTCTCCCGTCTTTCTTTTCTTTCTTTCTTTCTTTCTTTCTTTCTTTCTTTCTTTCTTTCTTCTTTTAACTTTTCGTTTTAACTTTGTCTAATTTCTTTCTTTCTTCTTTCTTTCTTTTTTCTTTTTCTTTCTTTTTTTCTTTCTTCTTTTTCATTTTTTTGTCTTTGTCTTTTCTTTCTTTTCTTTCTTTTGGCTCTCCGTCGTTTTCTCTTTCTTTCTTTCTTTCTTTCTTTCTTTCTTCTTTTCATTTTTCGTTTGTCTTTGTCTAATTTCTTTCTTTCTTTCTTTCTTTCTTTCTTTCTTTCTTTCTTTCTTATCATTATCCCTTTTTCTTTTATTTAAAATATTTCTTTCCTATCTTCTCCTAACCTCTTGTTGTTTGTTACTTTCTTTCCATTATTTCTTTCTTGGTTTAATATCCTTCTTTCTTACTGTTTTGTTGTTGTTGTTTTAAAGATTACCATTCCATCTCCAATCTCCGTTTTGGTTATTCCTCATTCAGTAAGCCTTTCTAGGTCACAACACGAAGAAAAGAAGGAAGAACGAAACGAGAAAAGTAACACTGATTCTGTCCTGATTATTTCAAGCAAGGAACTAGTGCCGCTTTCCAAAAATCACCCACGGATTTTGTTCATTCAATTCTTTCCTGAAATCTACACACACTCGCTCTATTATCCCTGCTATTTTCATCCTTCAACCAAGCGCCACTCTTTCTCACCCGATCGGTAACGTCTATTGCTTGCTAAAATCTCGCCAGGGTCGATTTGCTAAGGAGGTGATTTCTTAAAAATAGAAACCTGGGGAATCTAACGCAGCCTACTGTGCTTTTGGTAAGGATCTAAAAAAAATATACTACTGCCAAAGTGAAATTGCCTAGACGAAACTTTTCAGCAGCCGTTAGTGTTTGCTCGAGTAGGATGTCCTCAGTCATCGCGATCAGGATTTTCAGAGTACGGGTCTTGACCACATCAAATTGTCAGGTATCTCACGGAAACTGTAAGCAAGGTCTGCTCACCATAAACCCCAAATTTGCTCTGTTGGTGCTGAAGAATCATATATGTGCCTAGGGAGTCGTCGGCAACAGGTATTGGTTAGCCACCCTAGCAGTCAGGCGTACTTTGATACGAACGGCTAGCCTTCATATAATTCTTCTTGTTCCGTACATTACTCCTTTTCACTGCCTCAGATATACAATGGTCTGATTGATTGATAGACAGAAGGAAAGATACGTGAAAGAATGTTGATTTTAGTGAAAGAAAGAAGGTAAAGGGCGAAAGAGAGAAAGAAAAAAAAAGAAAGAATTGATAAGGATATTAGACAAAGAAAGAATCATAATAGATGAAAAAATGACTTTTATTTTAGGATTCGCTGAAATGGAAAACATTGTCAAGTTTGAATATTTTCATTTGTACCCTCATACTTCTTTTAATAATGACCTGCATTCAAACATATAATTGCTATTGTAAAGTTTTCTAAAGTTGTTAAGATATTGTTAAAATTTATGATATAGGGTGTTCCACTAACTTGGACTGATTTTAAATGTGAATTAAGTTTAAGTGTCTAATGATTTTTTTTTCTTTTACATTCAGATTTAACAACTTAAGTCTTTGGTAATTTCATCCATGGAAGGATTAACAATCACACAGTCTGTTAAAGTTATTGAAGCCTATTACGAAAATGGACGTTCAAACAGAAATACATTTCGCGCACTTCGTGATTTTTTGGTCAACATAATCGACCAACCGCCGAGAGTGAAATTGGAAAAATTGTTCTTAAAGTCAAACAAACTGGGTCGGTGGCAGATGTGAAAACAGAATTGCGTGCTCGTTTACGCCGTTCAGCTGAAAACATTGCTGGAGTGCATGAGAATGTGGCCGAAAATCTAGTCACCTCTCTTCGTCATCGTGCGCAAAAATTGAACCTCTCCACAACAACGTTACATCGAATTGCAAAATTCGATTGACACAAGAACTGAAACCTACTGACTATTTATAGCGCCGTACATTCGTCAGTTGGGTGCAATCCGATGAAGATTTTTCGCAAAAAATCCTCTTTAGTGATGAAACTCGTTTTCATTTTGGTGGATTCGTTAATAATCAGAATTGTCGCATTTGGGCTGATGAAAATCCAAGGAAGATTGTTGAAAAGCCACTGCATCCAAAAAAAGGTCACTATTTGGTTTGCATTTTTTGCTAGCGGAATCATTCGGTCGTATATTTATAAATCTGAACGTCCATTTTTGTTAGGCTTCGATAACTTTAACACGTTACTTGACTGTTAATCTCTTCATAGTTGAAATTACCGAAGACTTAAGTTTTTAAATCAGAAAGAAAAAGAAAAAAAAATCATTAGACGCTTAAATTTAATTCACATTTGAAATCGGGCCAAGTTATACAATAGGAGAATTTCCATGGCTTTTTGTTTTTTTAGTTTTTTGGAGGCTTCAGCTCATATTGCGTTTAAACACCGGTTCACTTACGATCACAGAAGAAACGTCCAGCCTCTAGATTGGGAATAACAAATGCTGTAAGCTTGGATGTGTGAGTGTTGTATTGGCTTGGAATTGTTAATCGGAGAGTCGATTTCTCATATGATCAACAAAGTTAAGCAACGTCGACCCTGGTCAGTATCTAGATGGGTGACCGCTTGGGAATATCATGTGCTGTCAACTTGGATATGTGAGTGGTGTAATGGATAATGGGTTGGAATTGTTAATCGGAGAGTCGGGTTCCAATTCATATTGGGTTCGTTATATTCATTTACGCGCAAATACCCCCAAGAAATTTGGGAATCCAGCTCTTCTCCCCAGCTATGGGTTCATTAGTAAGATTCTATAACTAAATCATTATTAACTTAAAAAAAGATCTTACAATCTAAACATATTTTCTGGCTTTAAATGACATGCAAAGTGTTGATCAGCCCTAAAAATCACTCAATCAAATAATGATTAGTTACACATGCATGTCTTTTAAATTTATTTACACTCTCTATAGAAAATACCGTGGCCACAAAAAGAGGGATCATTTTATATATTGATTGTAATATAGAATTGATCCCCCGCTTTTATCATTTTGCAAATTCTGATTAGACATAAATACACGTATTCTCCCCCAAGGTACAGATTAATTAGTAAGATTTTTATCACTAAAACCATTATTATCTAAAAAAAAATAAATTACAATCTAAAAAGATTTTCTGGCTTTAAATAACCTACAAAAAGCTGATAAGCCGTAGGAAATGAATCAACCAACCAAATTTGCAACCATGGAATTCGCAAGGATCTTAGTCAACCATTAACGGAAGAATTATGTTTCCTCAGAAAATCTAAATAGGAAAACCGAGAAATTTTGACAGGTCTTCTCGTTATTAGCGTTAACTTGACAGTTGCTTCCAGATAACCGTGACCCCGAAATCCTTTAAGGGTGGAAGAGAAGTACTACTTTATTAATTTGAAAAAAAAAATAATCCCTTTGAGAAATTTGTCCAGAGAGATTAAAGTCGGCGGTGCTAGAAATGTGATGAAGACATGAATATGTGAAATCAAAAATAAGAGAATTATTCCATAATGGTAAAAATGCCCCATCTTGGAAATTGCATTAAAAATTGAGTTTAGTGGATCAGCAACATGTCAGAACGAAGAATTTCTAAATCGATGCTTGAGTGTTGCATTTGATATCAAGAAATTAACCCCAGGAAAAGAGTCATGCTTTACCCAGTAAAGCTTAAAGGTAACCTACTGGCCGTTAATCCGACCAAATCAGGTGAGGTCACGCCAATCAACGGTTTTGCCAGAGTGTGTGCGATCAACACAGGCTATCGATGGCAACGAATGCTTGCAAACGCTGCTGCTGTTACTAAGACATTTATCATCCTCAAACGTCTTTAACACTTGTTTTCGCTCCCCGAATACAGCTACTAATCCCCCTACACAACGACTTAATCCGACCAAAATTTAATCCTGTATTTTAATTCCTATTAACTATTTGAATTTCTGCTAATCCATGGATGAGTTACGAGACCCTGTAATCGGATATTTAATCAATCCGGTATTTTATCGAAACATTTGTTTCGAACCTGTTATTGCTTTCCGTCCTGGGTATGACGATAAACTACATCCGGCATCCGGGGTAAGACGATAAACTACGTCCGCGTCCTGGGTAAGACGATAAACTACGTCCGCGTCCTGGGTAAGACGATAAACTACATCCACGTCCTGGATAAGACGATAAACTACATCTGCGTAACTGCATCCGTGTCCTGGGTAAGAAAATAAACTACATCCGCGTCCTGGGTAAAACGATATAACTACATCCGCGTCCTGGGTATGACGATAAACTACATCCGCATCCTGGCTAAGACGATGAACTACGTCCGCATCCTGGCTAAGACGATAAACTATGTCCGCGTCCTGGGTATGACGTTAAACTACATCCGTGTCATGGTTAAAAATTTAAACTACATCCGCGTCCTGGATAAAACGATAAACTAAGTCCGCGTCCTGAGTATGACGATAAACTACATCCTCGTCCTAGGTATGACGATAAACTATATTCGTGTCCTGTTTAAGAAGATAAACTACATCCGCGTCCTGGGTAAGACGATAAACTACGTCCGAAAGCAAGGCCTCTGATCATGAGGTTTTGAGGAGCGTGGAACCACCTCTTAATTGCTGGTGTTCCCAGGTCCACCCTGACCCTGGGTGGTAGCACATGTTAGGCTCCCAGCTATGGGCAAATAGTTGACCCCCAAACTCAGATCAAAACACTATGTAAGTGTAAAAATAGGTTTTATTACCAGAAATACTTTCTATAAAAAACTTATTAAAAAAACTTATTGAAAAAAAAAAAAAAAAAAAAAAAAAATTCTTACCAGCAATAAACTTTTTAAAAAAAAAAAATATTACCAGCGAAGGGAAAATTCTTACCAGATTTGATTTTTGAAGGAAAAAAATATTACCAGAAATAGATTTTTTTTAAAAAAAAATTACCAACAATGAAAATTGTCGGCATTAAATAATCCATTGAGGCTAATATGCCGTAAAACAAAACAAACCAAAATTATTATTTCTTTCTATTTATAACGATGCATCATAAGTTATCTGCCCTTGGCTCCCACTTTCTGGAGTTTGAATCAAAACGATTTATTCATATTCATTATTTGTTCATGTGTTATTCACACATAATCCGTCGGAATAAAAGTTTATAACACTTTTGAAGTGAATTTCGAAGTCATCTTTTGGTTTTTGTATACTGATTGCTTCAACTGGATATATGCTATTTGTTTACATTATCTTTCTTCATTTTCGAGTCAGACAGAAAAGGTCGAAAGGTCTTGTATTAAAATAAAGTACGGTGCCTTCCTTGATGAATTTCATCTTAACATCAAGAAAGGATCAGTAGACATATATGTGTCCCTTACTGCCAAATGGCGCTCAAATTTCCCATACATCATGGTCACATGTTTTCAGAAAAACAAAAATTTTACTCAAAATTCTGAAGGTTCAAAAAGGGATTTTAAAAATAATCTTTACATAAAAAGCATCCTTTGGTCGTTCTTCTAAATAATGACATAAAGATATTGAGGAATGAACTTTGTTTTTATTAAGTTTTGGGCATTTTTTCGTAATGGTATGCTCAATTTTTACTGAATCTGGCGGTACCTAGTTTTAAGAGAGGATCAGATAAAAATATAGAATTTTCTTCTTCTATATGCTCTATCCCTTCATGACGTTGGCGATCATGGCTCTCCACAATTTCCTGTCTTTTGTAGCTCTTAATAAATTTTGTCTTTTTGTTATCTCTCCTAGACCAATCATTTACTAAAGCTCGACAGGTAGATGATGCGTTATTTTCCTCTGCCCCTTCTTGTCTTCAATCTGTGCTGTATCAAATTTTCCAAACCCTCTTATGTGTCCTAAAAATTGCACTGCGAAACGAGGAGCCCCATGCTACAACTTAAAGAATGGGGCAAACTCGAGCTGAACTCGCTCATGTGGCTAACGATCTGAAGAGACACATAAGTGCCTACGTGCACAACGAACATAGCACGGTAGACGTGATATCCTGATATTAAGTATGTGTCCTTTTTGTCTCAATTTTTGCTCATACATTCAGTCCATTTTCTCAGCATCCTTCTGTAGGACCACATTTCTGTTGCTTCCTCTTCTTCATCTGTGAAGGGATTGTCCAGCATTCATATACGTGAAATGACAGCACGTAACAGTTCAGCACTCTTTTCTTTGTTTCGAACGAAATTTTCCTCTTTCTTAATACTTTGCTAAGCTTTTGGAAGGCATCTATCACTATCCCAATGCGTCTTCGTATTTCAGTGTCGCACTTTCTGTCCTATGTTAAAATATGCCCCAGATATTTAAACGTTTGTACTTGTTTAATTTTGGCATCTCCGATTTGTAATTTGCATGTTGGGTGGTCCATTTTGCTAACAACCATGCATTCTTGTTGCAATTGATGTTTAGTCTGTTCTTCTCACTTTCCTTCTGTTATAATACTAGTAAACTCGTAATTCTGGTTCCCAAAGAAAACACTGGAACAAAAGATTAGTGAAGAAACTGTTTAATCCCATAACAGTTCAGCATTCTTTTCTTCTCTTCTGAATAATAACATAACGATACTGACAAATAAACTTTGTTTTTATTAGGTTTTGGACATTTTTTCATAATGGTATGCTAATTTTTTAGTGAATTTTTAGCGGTAACTATTTATAACTTTTGTATTTTAGAACAACAATGATATTGAAACATTCGATCATGGCTCTCCACAACTACCTGCATTTTTTTTGGTCCATGTAACTTTTGATAGAGGTTACTCATAAAATAGCTTATGAAAAAAACAATTCTTGCCGGAGTGGTGATGCTTGTTTTGAAAGAAACGCTATTTTCTTTGATGAGTTGAACAAAACATTATCTGTCAGCTAATGTCTAGCATGGCCGATAAAAGAATTTACGACTGGACTTTCTTAACTGTGGCAAGAACATGTAATTGCGGTAAGAAATTACATTTTGGGTCAGTGTTTCTATCCCACTCTGATATCGTAGCTGTGTGAGGAACGCTGGTATCGATCTAGTTCGATGTTTCGCCTCACGCGCACAAATCGATATGGCTACAGAATGGGGTGGGGGACAGGAAAGATAGTGAGAGTAGGACATATTTGATTTTGATAGTGATGAAGAAAAAAAAAAGAAAGAAAGAAAAAAATTCAACCCTGAAATTCTGCACTGTGGAAGAACGAATGGAACGTTTATTCGGACCGTGGGAGGGGCGCGTATTTCCTCTGACAGAACAGAACGTACAACGTTGGTGGTTTGTTCATAGCCAGATCAGTCTACTCATAATTATCTCCCTTTGCTGAATTCGATCCTTTTCTATGTGTCGTGTACATTAAAGACGTTGGTAATAACGGCTCTTCACAGCTTCCTCCATTTTGTCGCTTTTAGTAAGTTTTGTACACCGTTGTGCAAATTAATTAAAACAACCGCTTTATTTCCATTCTTTCACCATAAGGTCAGTTTTAGATCTCTGTATTCCCCTCTTCAAAAACTCTGTATAGTTCTGCACAAAGGCTTCACCACTCTAAGCAAATCATATGTGCAGGTGTCTGGCTGTCGGAACTGATTCGCTTGACTCTCAAACGTCGAAAAAATAAGGAAGCACAGTAGAGTAATAAATAGCGGCTCGGATTGAAGAAGCCATTGCATTCACTTACGTGCTAATATCTTGGGAAATGTATGAATCATCTACTTTTCTCCAGCTATGGATAAATATCAGGACAGATATTATTGGTTCTATAGCCTTGGATGGCAACCGGTCTAGGAGAAAGATAGCTCTGAATTCAAAAACCTGTGCAGGGTTTTTTGGGGAACCTTGATTTTTACATTCGTTCACAACTATAATCAAAACATATGTACAGGCGTCTGGTTGTCGGTTCCGAGGAATTGAATTGCTTGACACTTATACGTCGAAAAAATAAGGTGGCACATGTAATGGATAGTGGCTCGGATTGAAGAATCGGAGCACCGAGTTCGAATTCCAATCGGATTCATTACATTCACTTACGTGCTAATATCCTGGGAAAGGTATGGATCCTCTTCTAAGCCGATAGGAGAGTCTAGTATATTGAAGTCTATAATCATTCACTTGGATGAGTGTTGTAGAGTAGTTTTCACAGTGGAGGCTTGTATTTCAATAAGTCGTCCTAAATTAGGTTCGACGTACAAAACATTAGGAACTTGAAATAAGAGTTAATGACGCAGCAATCTAGTTGGTACTTCAATGTCCGATATCGACTGACTCGCTCAACACCACTGAGACCCACTGGCCACTGCTACTACTACTTATTATCTGTGGGAGAGTCTATTACAATAGGATAGGTATTATAGTATAACAATGAGTAACTTGGATTAACATATATTGATCATTTCTAATGAATTTATAGATATTTACTTGATTCAGGAAGGGAGAAATATTTGTCATTTCTAGTTTAGTCAATCCGCATATTCTTGGTTCTTGGGTTGGCAAATATTTGTCGCCTCGTTAGAGTCTCTCAGAATTTACTTGGTTTGCAAATAGGTAAATATTAGTCGAGTCTAGAAGCATTTCTTTTATTCGTTGATTACCAAATACACCATTGTTCAAATGAATTGAAACAACTACTTTAGTTTTCCTTCTTTCACCATAAGGTCAATTTTAGAGCCACTGGAGTGACAAGGTGTAATCGATTTGTACTCAGATTAGGTCAATTTTCAGTGGTGTGCAGTAATATGAATCTATTTCTATTTATGGTGAAATTTGTTTGGCCTTGAAAAATATTGCCTCATCCGTGATTGCATCAGATTTTTATCACGCGTAGGCACTATTGTCTCGACTGTCGATTAGTTGTCCTGTGGCCATTGTCTACGATGGACATTACTCCAAGGAAGCGTACGAAAATTGTAAAGCCGCACGAACACACTGGCAAGCCTTACCAGTGAACAAATAAAAAAAAATACGAAAAAAAAAGGAAATAATAACGGAATTATTCGTTTTGCTTCAATTAATTTGCACAACGGTGTAATTTTGGTCCTATTTGCTAACCATTTACATAAGCTCGATAGAGAGGTTTTTCGATGCTTTCCCCTGTTCTTGCCTTCAATCTGTCCTGTAAGTGCCAATTTTCCTATTTGCTCAGTGTCCTGTGTATAACAATAAACTACAGCAACTGATCGATAGGTTTTGAGGAGCGTGGAACAACCTATCACTTGCTTTTGTTCCCAGCTCCAACCTAACCTGGGGCTGATAGCAACTGTTAGGGTTCCAGCTAAAATATATCGCCGAGTTTCTGGAAAATTCTAGAAAAATCGCGATATATGAAAATTGTTCATTAAACCCATTAAAATATTAATAATAAATATTATTTCTTGGTCTAGGAACAACAAAACAAGCGTAAAATAGCAATAGAAAGGGCACCGCTGTTTGAAGAGACGTAAAATACAATTATTGGCTGCACAGTAGAAGTCATCATCATCATTTCTACTGCGCAGCAAATTCATCACCATCATCGTTCAAATTCTACTTCAACTTCTTTCGTGTTGAATACAGTAACAATCTTTATTTTTTTTAATCTAAAGTGTTATTGCTTAACAGTTGTCCTTGTTATTAATAGAGTACCGTAATGGGTGGGTTGTTAACAGTACAGGGAGGGTTTTAAAAGTCCAAATACACGTTAAATTAAAATCGAAGTGAAAATTATGATCTAATCAAGATGCTTACGATTCAAAAAGAAAAGATTTGGAAGGAAGCTTAATTACTGGCAAGAATGATTACAGTTCTTGGACTTAAAAAAAATTGTCATTTTGCAATCTCTCATACAACCTGATCTGCTAATGTAGACAAGCTTATGAGATAGATTATACGCTTCTTTCCTCTGCTGCCTTCAGTATATCCTGTGAGTTTCAAATTTTCTAAGCCCTCTTTCCTCATTATGTGCCCTAGAAATTTCAACTCTCTCATTTTGATGTTAAGTATAAGTGTCATCTTCCCCCCCACTGTTTCTAAAACATCATCGTTGCTCACATATTCGGTCCATAGGATGTTTCTGTAGAACCCGAGAAATCTTAATAAAAACAATGTACTGACCAGTTTTCTTGTTAAGATTTTCACCGATATGCATTTAATGCCTTTCGGGAGATTCTGATGAACAATCGTTTTCTTCTTCGAGGTAGACAACACGTAAAATATCACTGTAAGCCGGATGAAACGGAAAAACGGATTTGGTGGGGGGGTGCATGTATTTTTGATTTATAAACTTAAATCTCCGGAGACATCACACCGTGGGCGAATACCAGAGATAGATTGTCTAACAGACCAGTACTGGTGATGGAGAGAACTTCGTCGTCACAAAGTGCGCTACAGTAGACTGAAAAGCTGGCAAAATAATAAATACCTCGATTTAACAGACAGCAACGTGATAGATTTCGGGTTTAGCGGACTTAATCACAGGAGTGGATGTGCGCGTAACACCGCAGTTATTTGCAGAAAGTAAGATTGACGTGCTGAGTTCAAACTGCGTCCGATGCCGTTGTGTTTATTTTCCCACAAATACCTTCAGGAAAAGTATGACATAAGCTTTTTTCACTCACCAGAGTTATGTTAAAAAGATGGTCAGACAAGCTTCTCTAACCTTCGTTTTTCAATCGGTTTAGGAGAAGGATAATTGTGAATTTAAATCTTTCACAATCTTTCGGGTAGAAGTCAATTAGAAAATGTTCGGTATCTTTAAGATATTTAGGAGCTGTATTTTGCAGCTTCCTGGCAACGCATACGAAAGAGTATTTGTCTGTCTATTGAAACGTTTCATCGGCGTGTTGAAGAGGGGGACTGTTGCCTTCCAAGGCCTTGTGCACTGGAGAGACGGGAAGCGACAGAAGTCACGACTAACACTGTGCCTAAAACATCAACTAAAACACAGACACTCCTATCTGAATAATAAACCTGATATCAAATCGGTAGCTGATCACAAAAAATGAACTTTAATCTGTTGTTAACGGAGGCAAGAAATAGTTTCTGTCTATAACTCTGAGATGATTACTTGTATTATTTACATTATTCGAGTTGTTATCGTCATCTTCATTGCCGTATTCACAACTTTTCGGCCGTTGTATGCTCCGGCCTTCTTCAGGTGACTGGAATTTCGAATCGAACCCTTTATTTCGTTCACGAGGGTAAAGTGTTCTAATTCCACGGGCCATGCCTCTTCCGGGTGTCTCTTTAACTCAAATATCCAAAGACGCATGAATAAAGACGTTGGCTAGATCCAGTGACTAAACCCAAGAGAGTTGCGAGTTCAATACCAGCCTACAGCAGTTGTGAACTAAAAACTTGCCTAAAAACGTATGATCCACAGATTTTTGCTTATAGAATTTTATAATAGTTAATTTTTAAGTCATGGGGATGTGTTTGTGTAGGTCCCCAAATCGTATTTTCTTTAAAATAAATGTTGCCAAAAAAATATTTCTCATTGTTTGCCTTGATAAAATCGGAAGACGAAACGCGTTGGCAAGAACTAAGATTTTTTTTCTATTTGTCATTCTTATAACAATTTTTATGTCATGGGGATGTGTTTAGGTCCCCTAAGAGTATTGCGGCATTATAGTATATGGAGGATTGAATGATGATGGATGTGTAAATTGTAATAAGTGAATGGGTCGTGAATCAGATTAGGTATAAGATATTAAGTGATGACTAGCCTTAGACAACTGCTCCCCACCATTTTCGTCCTTGTGCCACGATTGTATTTTATATAAAATAAATCTAGACATCAGCAGTAGAGTTAGAATGACTGTTTCTAGAATAATTCAACGGGATTTAGAAATAAAACAACGCTTTTGTATACAGATAAACTCATCAGGTGATTGTTGATTTTTGTTCAGTTTAATTACGTATTCAATTCAATTAACAAAGAGAAAAAAATCATTTGATGACATAAGAAGAAGAAGAAAAAAAGAGATGATATACGAAATAAAAATTTTACACTCTTTTTCAAATACGTTTATTTAAAAAAAAAAAGTTAAGCACAAGTGAGATTCACTATTCAAATGTGAAAAAAATGCGAATACCTCGAATGAATCATTTAAATAGAGTGAGAAGATAAAAAAAAACTGAAATGAAATGCAAATTAGGTTTTAAAAATGAAAGGCAATAAAAACAAGGAGTCAATGAGACAGCTAGCTTGGAAAAGATTGCAGCATACATATATATATATATATATATATATATATATATATATATATATATATATATATATATATATATATATATATATATATATATATATAGATAGATGTACATAATAATAATACAAATAGTGAGAATTACGAGAAATTGACGTGTTTCTCAAATTAGGAGAACTTCCTCCAAAAAGCACTCAATAAAACTAGCGCTATCATATTCAAATAAAATTAAGAAAAGTTAACCAAATAAGTTAGTTGAGCCTTTTATTACATATATATATATATATATATATATATATATAGAGAGAGAGAGAGAGAGAGAGGGGGGAGCGTAAATAGAAGAAAGGGAAAGTTTCGGTATATATATATATATATGCTGCATTTCAACCTTGAAAATGTCTAAATGTATAGCCGAATGCGCTCGGAATGAAAGAACAATTAATTAATTAATTAGTTTTTATATAATTTATCCTCCGAAAAGAAAAAAAAATATAAGATCACATGTGAAATTGTAGAAAACCTAAATCAAAGCACCTTGTCTGTTGTATTCAATGAAATGTGCATGAAAGAAGGATTGCTGCCTAAATACACACACACACACACACACACATCGCAGGAATGGAGAATCAACCTGGAAGCCTGTGAATCCTTTCTACCGCTAGAGGGCGTGCGTGTTTTCGCGTGCTAAATGATGAAATAAAAACAAAATGGAAGAGGCAGGTGGGACTGACAGTTGCAGCTGACGATCGCTTAACAACGATTGCAGAGTTCATAAAACCTTGGAACAATTCAAAGAAAGGAAACATAAAAGAATGGTAAAGGAGGGGGAAGAAAATAGTGACAAACGGATAGAGGGAGAAAGAGAGTAATAATTAAGGAGAAAAGAAATGAAAGAAAGAATTGAAAAAGAAAGGATGAGAAAAAAAGAGAAAGAAAAAGGATGTTAACAGTAGAAGAAGAGGGAGGAAGACAAAGTAAGAGTGGGAAAGGGAGACAGAGAGAGAGAGAGGGTGAGAGAGAGGAAGACAAAGCAGGGATTA
>CAHIKZ030000262.1:625000-662500 GCA_903632075.3 Acanthosepion pharaonis | reverse complement strand
TGCTGTTATGATATGGATGATCCTCCACAACACTACTTGGTTTCAGAGAGAAAATGCAACAAATAAAGAAGATATATATATATATATATATATATATATATATATATATATATATATATATATATATATTATCAGGAAGAAGTCCAGGTTCTTCTGGACCATGTGAACTCAATAAGACCTTCGATACAGTTCACAATGGAGAAAGAGAGTAACAACTCACTCCCATTCCTGGATGTACTAATATCTCGAACAGAGAATGGGTTCAAGACATCCGTATACCGTAAACCAACATTCACCGGACAGTTTATAATTTCAACTCCCACCATCCATACAGCGTAAAGAAAGGGATCGTCCGATGCTTACAACATCGAGCAAAAGTCATAAGTGGCGATCCAGAGACGTTAGATAAAGAATTGGTCAGTATAAGTAGTACCCTACAACGCAACAACTACCCTGGGTACATGGCAGCAGCCCCAAAAACTGGGATAATCCGGGTAAAGAGGAGGAGGAGGAGGAGGACAACAACACTCAGAAAACAGTCTGCCTGCCTTATGTGAAGGGGTTATCAGAGAAAATAAAAAAGATCTGCGGTCCATATAACATCAGGACAACCTTCAAAAGCTTGACAACACTTCGCAGGTATCTCTCACGATATACCCCCATAGAGAGGAACATGACTAAAGACTGTGTATACGCTATCCCATGCAGCTGCGGAAAGGAATATAAAGGATACAGGCCGCCCCCCCTCAAGGTAAGGCTTCAAGAACACCAGAAAGCTGTAACGCGAGGGGAAGTAGAAAAATCAGGCGTGGCTGACCACATATGGAGAGAGAAGGGAGATCACCCTGTGGGGATCATGTTGAGATCATAGACAGGGAACACCATTGGAAAATTCGTAAATTTTTAGGAATCAGCACATATGCTAGGCCACAAAAATCTCCTGAGCCGACCAAGCATAGAAATAAATACAATATGGGAACCAGTAATAAGGAGTGCCAGAGAAAAGCAATGATAACAAAGTTGCAATATGAACTCTGGTAAAGACATGCAATGATAACAGCAAAAAATTGCAATATGAGCACTGGTAAAAATGATGCTGAAAACATTAGGTTTATAATACTCAGAAGTTCATACCCAGATGTCCTCAAGGACACATGGCACAGTGGATAAAGGCGTTGGTTAGATCCAGTGATTCAATTCCTGGTTAAAACAGTGGAGAACTTTCAGAGGGAAAATTTTCTAGGAGATAACTGATAACTAACATCCATCAAACATAGGTACGTAATTAGAACAGTCTACCCAGCGATCGAAATAAAGGGTTTTTTTATAGTTCGAAATTCCAACCACCTGAAGAAGGCCGGAGCGTACAACGGCCGAAACGTTGTTCAGACAAATATGGCGACAAAAATTGAGGACAATAGTCCGACTAATGTAAATACTATATATATATATCTTCTTTGTTATTATTATATATCTTCTTATATATATATATATATATATATATATAGAGAGAGAGAGAGAGAGAGAGAGAGAGCGTAAATAGAAGAAAAGTGAAAGTTTCGAGAGAAAAAGCAAAAAAAAAAACACCAATTTTGGGGACATAAAGATAATCCTAAAGAACCAGGCAAACCTACCTACGTTTCACCTAAACGGATCGTCAGGGAAATGCTGGCCGAAAAGGAAAATTATGGAACGGAATTTATCGCTAAAACCAATAATAACTATGACCACGTGACAAATATATATATATATATATATATATATATATATATATATAAGCCAATCAACGGGGGTGGGGGGGCTGTACTTTATTGAACAACAAAAGACAAAAAAACTATTCTAATAAGCAGCTTTTCCTATGTATACACCTACTAGGAATTTTCGATTTTAGTTT
Source organism: Acanthosepion pharaonis (assembly GCA_903632075.3). NCBI lineage: Eukaryota > Metazoa > Mollusca > Cephalopoda > Sepiida > Sepiidae > Acanthosepion > Acanthosepion pharaonis. Next base: position 660,606 of record CAHIKZ030000262.1, on the reverse strand, counting down.
AAGTAAATTTTTTAGGTTGCTTGTAATTAGCAATAGCAAGTTTGTCCTCCGTTCATAGAGAACAGAACTTATCACCTGCCTTATATTTATAACATTTTTTTAAAATATTTCTCATTTCAAAATGGGTTTCTTATTATCTTCTTGTTTGATCTTCCATACATATGTGGACACAGTAGGACTGTAAGATTATTTTGCTAATTTTACCCGACTATGTCTTAGTAGAGTTGATTAGTCAGCATTGGAGATTATTTAGGAAGTTATCTTTATCTTTTCTTTACTTGTTATAAAACATTGTTTTTATTTTGATTTTTTCTATTCTATTTTCTAAATTAAAATTACTGGTTAGTGTACTATTTTCCTTATTAAGCTCACTTTCTAGATTAGCGGTTTTTTTTTATAATATAATATTTATAATTTATATTTCTTTATTGAGCATGTTGCTATTGTCAACTTCAGGGCGCAATTTTTCCATATAAATTCAAAACACTAATACAAAGGTAACAATAGACAAGCTAGATATTTAGCTGCCCCCCCATCGTCAAACTTTCTAAGTACTAGGTTTAATATATATATATATATATATATATATATATATATATATATATATATATATATATATATATATATATATATATATATATATATATATATATATATAAAAACAAGGATCATTTCATTCATAACGGATTCGGAGGTTTTTGTATATTATTTGAATTGTTTGCGATGATGGATTTCTCGCCAATTAAATCATTAACCTTTGCATTAGTTTTTGTGTGAATAATTCATGAATATATATATATATATATATATATATATATATATAACATAATAAATCTAATTTTATAAGTGTATATAGTATGGATAAATAAATGAATAAAATATAACGTGTTGCTGTGTCTGGAAATAGATTTACGAAGAACTCAGCTGATCGTTATTTGGCGAAAAAGTGTGAATGATATATAAACAAGAGTAATTTTTTAAAATTTATTAATGTAAAGCTATAAAAAGCAAAACTAAAAATGCGAAGATAAATTCAAACTGACGTAGTGAACAACAAAACCAGCAAAATCCTTACAATTTATCAGCCTTGTCCAGATGAATTACAGTAAAAAAAATAAAAGGTCATCCCAAGTTCTATCTTTAGAACAATATTAGAAAAAGAAATATGTCATAGATCTTTATTGCGTATACCGTCAGTTAAATTTAGTCCATTGTTTACAAACTAATAAAGATATACTTCAGGTTAGAAATCTCTAATTCTACTGTTTTTTTTTATAAATTTTACCATGATGTTATCAGCATAAAAAGACTCGGATATTTATTGCTTATACCACCAGTAAAATGTAGTCCGTTGTTTATGAACCAATGAAGATAGTTTTCAGATGAGAAATCTCTTGAATAATACTGTTTTCTTTTTAACTTTACCATGATGTAATCAACATGGAAAGACTCAATTATCCAAAAATTATCTACTGGAAACAGGAAATGATGTCATCATTTTTAACGTAATGTAACAGACCGATACTTAGAGAAAATTGCAGAAATCTGTAAATCATGTCAAAGTTCTTTTTTAAGCATGACATGAAAAGAAATGAAGGCAAAGAATTGAGAATATCCTTACTAAGATTAATATGATTAAACAGATTCTAAAAGAAAAGAGTATGCAGGTTTAATTTGTAAACTGTAGTACGTCGTTTGCAAACCTTAGAAATATCTTTGTAGTTTACTCAGCTTTTTATTGCTTCTGCAATCATTCAAATGTAGGACGTCGTTTGCAAACTTTAGAAGTGTCTTTATAGTTTAATTAGCTCTTTATTGCATGTGTAATCAGTCAACTGTAGGCATTATTGCTTGTGCGATCAGTCTCAAGTGGAAAATCGTTTACAAGCCTTAGAAGTGTCTTTCAAGATTACTCAGCTCTTTATTGCTTGTGCAATCAGTCAAATGTAGGACGTCGTTGACAATCCTTAGAAGTGTCTTCCATGTTTACTCATCTCTTTATTAATTGTGCACAGTCAATTGTAGGATGTCCTTTTCAAGCCTTAAAAGTGTCTTTCAAGTTTACTCATCTCTTTATTGCTTGTGTAATCAGTCAAGTGTAGGACGTCGTTTACAAGCCTTCAAAGTGTCTTTCAAATTTACTCAGCTCTTTATTGCTTGTTTAATCAGTCAAGTGTAGGACGTCGTTTACAAGCCTTCAAAGTGTCTTTCAAATTTACTCAGCTCTTTATTGCTTGTGTAATCAGTCAAGTGTAGGACGTCGTTTACAAGCCTTCAAAGTGTCTTTCAAATTTACTCAGCTCTTTATTGCTTGTGTAATCAGTCAAGTGTAGGACGTCGTTTACAAGCCATGGAAGTGCCTTTCAAGTTCACTCATCTCTTTATTGCTTGTGCAATCAGTCAACTTTAGGATGCCGTTTAAAAGCCTTTAGAAGTGTCTTTCAAATTTACTCCTCACTTTATTGCTTGTGTAATCAGTCAAGTGTAGGACGTCGTTTTCAAGCCTTCGAAGTGTCTTTCAAGTTTATCTCTTTTTTCTAGTTCAATCAGTTAACTGTAGGATGTCGTTTAGAAACCTTAGATGTGTTTTTGAATTTTAATTTGCTTTTTGTTGTTTATAGCACCCAATCTTCTGCAGGATGTCATTTAAAATCTTTAGAAGTGTCTTTCAAATTCATCAGCTCTTTATTCTTTGTACAGTCAAATGTAGTATGTTCTTTAAAAGCCGTAGAAGTTTATTTAAAGTTTACTCAGATCTTTATGGCTTTTTTGGTAAACCAAATGTAGTTCATCATTTACAAGACATTAAAAAATCCCCGAATTTTGAAAATGGGATCGACATTAGATTACAAGTCCGAGCCCCGGCGTAATACAACCTCTGTATGTCTCTTTCTTACAATCCAATTTGTCTTGTAGCGTACCCAGATAGCTGAGATTAAGACCTATAGACATTACCTGCTGCTTGACATAGGTGCGTCAGACAAATCAAGAATCAGAATTCTGATTTTCTAGGTTGGCTGTTCTTTGACAAATCGACCCTAGACAATCTTCCTATCGACATTCCCCACCAACTAATTTCAACATTTTATCTACTGAGATGTGTTGTCCTAAATTTGATGCCATGAAGACTTTGAGCCCGCGAGATCCACCTGGTCCCTCAGACAATTTAGACAGACCGCCGGCACATCCTCTAGCGACAGATTAATCTGCTGGCGGTCCAGGAGGTCTGGGTCCATCCATCGGTGACGCGGTCTGCCGCAAAATCATCTCCAGTCTTCAGATGATGGTATACGCTGCTGGTGTCTTTATCTTCAGGAAAAAAAAAACGACTTTTCCGATGGCATCAGTACACAACTGTGTATTTATGCTGGTGACACAACTATTTACCCCTGACTTTGTAGGAAGTCCGACGAATCCGACACACTTAAAGTAGCACTTGCTCCTGAAAATTCTGCCATAGGTTAACTGGGGCAAGGAATGGCTTGTAAATTTTAAAGCATCCAAAACAAAACTGCTTTCATTTAATCACCACAGTGACTTTTATCTGCTTTCCATCTGCATTGCTGATGCTAACCCCCACGTGACAACTCTTTGTGCCGTCTTGGGCTCACGTTCTCCATTGACAATAAGTAAGGATGATTATATTGAATCAATTGCTAGGTTTACTGCTAGGAAAGTTGGTTCACTGTGTCGGACCAGATAATGTTTCTCTTTAGAATCCATCTTGCACGCTTATAAATCGTTCATTCATCCGTTTGGTTTTGTTTGGTTTGTTTTGGTTTACAGCATATCAATCTCAACCTCAATGGGTCATTTAATGCCAACAAGATTATTACTGGTAATTTTTTTCCAAAAATGTATTGCTTGCAATATTTTTTCTTCAAAAATGTATTGCTAGTGATATTTTTTTTTTCATGAAAAATGCATTGGTGGTAATAATGATAAGGCGGCCCAAATCGAACCATCGTCGTTCGTATCGGCCTGGTCCAAGCAGGTGAAGACTGAAAGAAAGAAAATAACACTAAAAAAAAATACTGTTTTTATAAAAGGTCTTTCGTACAACAGTTGTTTTGTTTTGTTTTGTTTTACGACAAATCAACACCTCAATGGGTTATTTAATGCCGAAAATATTTTTTATTGTTGGTAATATTCTTCTTTTTAAAAGAATGGCTGGTATTTTTTCTTCAAAAATCTATTTCTGTTAAGAATTTTTCTTCAAACATTTATTGTTGGCATTAAAAACTATTTTTACACTTTCATAGTGTTTTAACCCCACTTTAGGGGTTAACTATTTGTCCATATCTGGGACCCTAACACCCCGGGTCCGGGTGGACCTGGGAACACCAGCAATTAAGAGGTGGTTCTACGCTTCTCGAAACCTCCTGATCAGAGGCCTTGCTGTTGGATGTAGTTTATCGTCTTACCCAAGACGCAGATGTAGTTTATCCAGGATGCCTCATTTGAGCAGTGGGGTTTCTTACTCAGCTGTGGAGTTGCAGTCAGCATTTTCTGAAGCCCCAGCCGACAGGGCGATCATTCGTACGTTCATTGAATATTGCTATCATATCTTCTCTGGTGCTCCTTCTATATATCTCGTGATTTTTGAGAAAATCCAAAGAGTCTGTAATATAATTGATGCTAACCTGGCACATCGACTTCCGTTACCTTCACATCGTCGTGAAGTTGTCGTCATTTGTCTTTTCCACAAATATTTTCATAGCAATTATTCTGATGAGCTGTTCTCTTTAACGCCCGGACTGCACGTATTTAAGGGTGGTACTAGATTGGCAATTAGGTCTCACCTTTTTACTGCTGAACTACCCTAGACGCAACCGTAAGTTTTATTCTAATATTTTTCTCTATCACTTCTCATCTGAAGAATTTTCAATTTCTGCCTTCCCTGTCATCTATGCTCTTCAAACATTTAAATGCAACATCAATCGCCATTTTCTGCCTTGAACCCTTTTCCCTGTTTGTATTTTCCTCCCCTCCCCTCACCATAGCCTTTTTTCTCTTTCACCCTTTGTAATCCCCATGTGTCCTAGTGACTTTCAGCCATTCCAAAATCTGTCCTGTCCCAGCGACCGACCACAGCCAAGCTAGCGACGGTATTCCACTGACACTGCCCTTTTTTTAGTGCAAAGAGGAACTATTGTCACAGGATTGAAATCCCTTGGGCCAAACGTCCCTTAACTCTTGTACGTGAAGATTTTGAATGCCTCTACAATAGAGTTACAGAAAACTTTTAAATGATTAAGAAGGGCTTGGAGAATTTGGCACTCACGGGAATTGAGGGCAAAACGATAGGTGCAAACTGAGTAACCTATCCATCAAGCTTATAATTAATATAGCGAGACAAGTTTGCTAGCCATAACACCACGTCGAAGTGATCAAAGGTTGTTTTAATGTAAGATGCCCGTCACGTACATATGCATCAAGGACAAAAGTTGTCCAGTTTACGCAAACACTATCACGCTGGTCTTGATAAAAAAAGTCGAGATGTGAAGAGCAGATACTTCACTTTGATTCCAGTCCAAAGGACGAGTATAATTATTCATCTCCCCAAAGAGGCAAGATGTTACAAAAAGCCGTTTCTAATGTGGGGTTACTTTCGATAAATCTAAAATTTGCCCTGTCCTAGCGAACGACCACTCTCACGCTAGCGACGGCATTTCACTGACACTGCCCCCTTTTTAGTACAAAGAGGAAGTGTTGTCGCTGGGTTGAAATCCCTTGAACAAGGCATCCCTGGTGAAGATTTTGAATATATCTACAAGAGAGTTACAGAAAACTTTTAAATGATTAAGAAGGGCTTAGAGAATTTGACACTCACGGGAATTGAGGGCAAAACGATAGGTGGAAACTGAGTAACCTATCCAACAAGCTTTTGTAAATTGATATTAGATCCGGGAGTGGGAAAGAGAGTAAAAAAGGCAAATTTTGCTAAATCTCGCGATTTTTGAAAAAAATTAGTCTGTATTGTAGAAAGTGAGTGAAGTTAAGATGGCAGATCAAGTTCGATTGCTCTTGACCTGGAAATTCAACTTCTGTCGCTTTCTCAGCGACGTGACTCAGCTTCCTTTTGTCTTTTCTACAGATGTTTTCATGGCAACTGTTCTGATAAGCTTTTTTTTTCTTTAGTGCTACGACTGCATAAATTTAAGCGAAGTACTCGATTGGCAACTAGGTCTCATTGTTTTACTTTTGAACTAGCTAGATGCAACCATTTCAAAATTTTTATTTAAATTTTGCCATTTAACCCCTGCTCGAGTGACTATTTGTGGCTCTTGAAAGCAAGACATAACTGCATCAACTATAAGGCTCACCAATTCGCCGTTTTTAATCGATATGTAATTAAATGGTTGTATGGATTAACGAGAACACGTGCGAACTAATGAGGGATTAGAGACTTGAATCTTTCTGCTTAATATTTAGAGTTTATTACCCTCCACTACTACGACAGTTTTAATCGACCAACGTGTGACCGGTTCTCGTACGACCACCAAAGTTAAGCATCGTCGAGTCTGGTCAGTAACTAGAGAGGTGACCGCTTGGGAATACAAGGTGCTGTAAGATTGGATGTGCGGATGGTGTAGTGGATAATTGATAGAAATGAGAAAATCAGAGAGCTGAGTTCAAATTGTAGTCGGGTGCATTACGCGCAAATACCTTTGAGAAAGGTATGAATCCACCTCTTCTCCCCCAGCTAGGGGTTAATTAGTAGGACCTGTATCAATATATCATTATTAATTCAAAAAAATTTTACAATCTAAAAAATATTTTTTGGCTTTAAATAACCTGTAAAAGGTTGATAAGCCATAAATTATAAATCAGTCAGCTGGGTAGTAATTATAAACCAGACTAGTTCGTTAGTCACACCTTACATCCCCTAAATATTTACTAAGTTTAACTTACATTGGAACAGGGCCACTATTATCATTGTCTCACTGAGGATCATCCTTTATATCAATAGTAAAAGTCAATCCGACTTGCTCGTTACCCATCACACCAACTCGAAGTATTTTAAATTTACTAAACTTTGCTCGGGGGAGGGGAATGATGGAATAATGGATAGCGGCTCGGGTTGAGGAGTCGGAGAGCCGAGTTCGATTTCCATTACATTCACCTACGTGTTATTACCCTTAGGAAAGGCATAAATCCTCTTCTCCCCCCCCCATCTATGGGTAATTAGCAGCACAGAATGGGTTTTATAACATTGGATGGCAACCGATCTAGAAGAAGGAAAAATTGAATTCAAAACCAGCCTGGAGAGGGTTGGGCTTCGTCAGGCTATCTTGCCAAGAAACATCACTTCTACTGTGGCTGCAGTACACATACACACACACACACACGCACATATATATATATATATATATATATATATATAAATTTATAAGATCTATAAGACATTGCACGTAAAAAGACAAAGAAGTGGCTCAATTGATAAGGCCTGCGTAGCATCGTTTTTTGGAGCAGCACCTGATTATGTTTTAAACGCAGGTTTTTTCTATCAGTAATGAGACGGGAAATTTACGACTATATCATCTAGGTTTCTCTATTGTAACGTTTCCCGGCGTAAACGGACCAGCAGGCAAAAATGCTCCCTCTTTTTCGGAGTTTGAATTACTTTTTCTTATCAGCTTCATCAGGAAAAGTCATTACAGCTCCCACCCCACACTCGTTCTAGGCTACAATAGCGACTCTGATTGGTGAAAGGGAGAGCCGAATTCTAATTCCAGTCGAATCCATTATATTTATTCACGTGCTAATACCATTGGTATATTTATAAATCCTCTTCCCCTCTCTATGTGTAATTAGCAGGACAAACTAGATTATATAACCTTCGGTGGCAACCAGTCTAGAAGAAGGAAAAACTCTTCATTCAAAACCCACCTGGAGAGGATTGGGTTCCGTCAGTCTATCTTGCCCAAGAAACACCATTTCTAATGCGGCTGCAGTAAACATGGTGCTCCTACGAACCTACGGGTCACGGGATAAAAAACGCCAAAAACAAAACAAACTTTGCTTATTTTTGCACAAGGCCGCAAGTATGGAGTACCCAATACGCATCAAGTTCAGTACTCGGTAATAACAGCGAAACGAATTAACTCGTTGACCATTACACGAGGTGCCAGATTAACTAAACTTTACTTAGTCACCCATGACGCCATTTTCTGCCTTGAACCTTTTCCCCTGTGTATATTTTCCTTCATTCCCCTTCACCATAGCTTTTTATCTCTCTTTCACCATTTGTATTCCCTGTCTGTACAAGGTCAAATGTTTGTAGCATTCTCTAAAGATCGTGATCACTACGCAGTATTACTAGTCAACGTGACTAACACATTTTTTTACATTGTTGTTTACTCTGTACGAGACTCAATAGCTTTTCGATGTGGAGGGCTTCAGATTCCAACCCGAGGCCTTTTGGTTTTGTTGGGAATAGCCATAGCTTACGGGTACCCAATGAGGCTTGATCTCACTAAGCGACGTCAGTAGCCAACAAATAACTATAGTTCAAATGTCCTATCCCTCCATGTATTCTTTGGCATGTATTCTTCGAGCAGAAAATATACATTTTTGATCAGTAAAGTATTTACAGATTTTCTTTTTTTGTGTGTGTGTATTTTCCTTTTTTTTCCCTCAATCGTGTGTCATGAATTTAAGATAATCCTCCAATCTAAATGATTAGCACACAAAGCGATTCCTGGAGGCGATAGATTTCTTTGAACGGCATTTGCAAATTATTTATTTTCATTTTATTTTTCGCCATTTTTTTTTGTCAGGGAATAATATTTACTGTCTGAGAAATGGACTACATTAAGTAATAACCATTTATTACGATAAAACTTAAATGCCATTATGGAAATGATAATTCATATTTAGCTTTGTTATGAAGGAAAATTCTTGCTACAAAAAATAAACAAATAAAATAAAGATGAATCAATAAATGTTTTACGTGATAAACAAACATAAAAGTTAAAAATAAACCCGAAATACATATAGGCAGATTTGATATATATATATATATATATATATATATATATATATATATATATTTGGTTGGATTGTTTGTGACCCTGGGTTTCACGCTTTTGCGATCGTCAGGCAAACTGATTATTTTTTTTTTAAATTTTGGGTTTATGTAGATTGCGTGTATTGGTGTTATTATGGAAGTGGGGACGTCGTCGTGATGTCATCGTGCTAACGCAAATATAGATGCATGTTCATACGCCCAATGAAGTACGCAGACACACATACACACTTGGTCGTCCGTCGGGACTCATACATATATAAACATATGTGTACAGTTTCGGATTTGACGTATGTATGTATATGGGTGTTGTTGTGTCTATACATACGCATTTGTATGTTGAAATTCAAAGACTGGAAGTGTAGCAAAAATTTTCGCTACACTTCCAAACTTTGAATCAGTTTGTCTGACGATCGCAAAAGCGTGAAACCCAGGGTCACAAACTCACATCAATCCAACCAAATATGTTAGCTCTATCTCTGATATTGAGCGCTTACTAATAAGTACTGCGCATATAATATATAAATAATTATATATATATATATATATATATATATGTTTATTTATTTATATTTATATACACACACTTTTCACACACACACACACACACACACACACACACACACACACACACACACACACATATATATATATATATATAGCTGGATTGTTGTCAGTGAATGTAATGGAATGGATATATATATATATATAATTTTTTGTTTAAAACTATGATTCTTTCGCTACATAAGAGTTCTCATGTTTAAAAAACGAGAGCCGAAATCATCAAATAATTATTAAAATTAAGTTGAATTGTGGTGTTTAGTCCCGTTTCATCTTCAAGCGAAATTTTAGGAATAAGCTATCTATCGGTTTACGTGTGTTTTTAGGCATGGTCCGTTACAAAATTGGTTATTGTGGGAGTGGCTAGGCCATTTTCCTTCATTAAGTGGTCAGAGAGTTAATTCTTATCAATAGATTCATCATCTTCTGAGAGGTTTTGCTAAGGTTGGGTAGGGTATCTATTTCAAGGCTAATGTTTGCGGTCACCCTTTAGCTGGTTCTCAGTGAGGGATATATATATATATATATATATATATATATATAGTCTTAAGGTGTGCTATAATTATGGGATAAAGTGCTCAGTATCAGAGATAGAGCGTGTGTAAATATAAAAGTGAACATAGAAGTCAACAGTTAGAGGCTATATGTTAGTTTCGCGTCTCTGGAACTGTGTTTGACAAACTGTTGAGAAGAAAAAACAATACAAAAGCGGCTAGGCATCGGAATAGCAACTACAACTATAGAACGACATATATATATATATATATATATATATATATATATATATATATATATATATATATATAGAACGACACAGCGGTTGGACGTGAGAATTAAACAACACGTACCTGCGATAATACTAAACAAAAAAATTTCTTTGGGCGATACCATTCGTAACACGTATGGGTCTTCCATTGCGGATCATTTTATAAAGAATCCAACTTGTGCGATGGATTTCAGTGTGAACTGGTTTTCCGCCTTGGCCAGTTCGCACTCACTTTTCCATCTTAAGGTGCTGGAGTCGCTTTACATCAGGTCTAGGCAACCTGCTCTTTGCAAACAAAGAGATTGTTTGCTTGGACTTGCTGTTCTGCGATTCTAGCAGCTTGGTTGGTATAATTTTAATATATATATATATTTTTTTCCTTCCCTGACCATTCATTCATGTCACCCATGACAGACTTTTTCTTTTCCTCATAATCTAAATTCCCCGTTAACAGTTCTGACGAGAGGGGGACGAAACCGGTCGACTGGTGTGTTTTTATTTTAAACTTATCATGGCCTACAATACTACATTTCTAGTTTTTAATGCCTTAATACGCTTTTGTAAACCTATTTATAAATATATTTATATATATATATATATATATATATATATATATATATATTAATTCACCACAAGGAACATCATAATTCCAGTAAGATACAAAGAGCTACTGGAAGTGGAAGGAAAAGAAAAGATATTCTAAGGCAGTGGAAACCCGATAAAACTATACATTTCAAAATTTAGGTGGAGACGTTAGAAGAAAAGCGTTGAAGCAGAGTTTAGAAGGAACCAGAAAATCAATCCTAAATCCGAAAAAGGAGATTAACCTCTACTCCTAATCTGTATCATCCACAATAAATAGTCGATTAAAAAATAGTAACTGTGGCCTATACAGGAGAGGCATGTTTTAACTATTGGCTGCAAGAGGAAATATGGCAGACGTTGGGAGCTCCGACGCTAAAAAGCTACGTAAGATCCAGAGAAAAATAAATATCTTTGGAGAAATCTATTATTATAAATTGAACATTAAAGTGGTCAGTTTTTCTTTAAATTAAATTATAATCTATATCTATCTATCTATCTATCTATCTATCTATATATATATATATATATATATATATATATAAAAAAAAAGAAGACCGCCGCAAACGCTTTAGGTTGTAATGTGGACTTTTAAAAAAAAATATATCAGGCTTTATTTTCCATCTCTTCCTTATATATATATATATATATATATATATATATATATATATATATATGTAGAAATCTGTTGGTATAATCCAGGGGGAGTCCTATTAACACAATATAGAATTTGTAATGTGTTAAAACTGACTCACAAAAGATTACTCTCACGAAAGAGTACACTACAAACTGATACAATAAACAGTTTGAAAAATCCTTCGAATTTTGAAATTAAAATTCGTAGGTGAAAATGGTCATTTACTAAAAGGTATCTTAATCCCAATTGTAATATATATATATATATATATATATATATATATATATATATATATATATATATATATATACTAAATCAGAATATATCTTAATTTCGTTAATCAGATATTTTGGGACGAGAGTTAATTCCTTTCTTTATATTTTCACACTCACTGACGATGAATTATTATCCAACAATGATTTAAAAATATCAATGATTGTTTTCATCATAAATAAACCTGATAAAAATATCAAATTAATTTATGATAAAGAAATAAAATTTGTATTTGTATTAAGATTTAGATTTTCCAAAGACTGAATTTTCTTCATTGGCCAAAGAGATTATTTAAAGACTAGCGGAGAAAAAGCAAAGATTTTGTGCCAAGACAAGATTTGATTTGTTACTGAATGATATCGATTTCATCAATCTAAAATTGGCTACTTTCCTTTCTATTATCTATCAGTTTCTTATATATATATATATATATATATATATATATATATATATATATATATATATATATATATATATATTTCTATAGGAGTCTGTTCATATCTATCTATCTATCTATCTATCTATCTATCTATCTGAGTCTGTTCATAGCTATCTATCTATCTATCTATCTATCTATCTATCTATCTCAGACTGATCACATCTCATCTCATACAGGTCATCTATCTATCTATCTATCTATCTATCTATCTATCTGAGTCTGTTCATATCTATCTATCTATCTATCTATCTATCTATCTATCTATCTGAGTCTTTTCATATCTATCTATCTATCTATCTATCTATCTATCTATCTATCTATCTACCTGTCTGTCTATCTATCTATCCGAGTCTTTTCATATCTATCTATCTATCTATCTCAGACTGATCACATCTCATACAGCTCATATCTATCTATCTATCTATCTATCTATCTATCTATCTATCTATCTATCTATCTCATTCTCTTCATGCGCCTTCTAATTTATGAATATGCTGCAACATTGTTGAGTGTACAAAAAGCAGTAACACTTTTTTATAGCTACTACTTGGGTTCACACTTCACTGTTAACCACCTTGGCAGACCGTTTGGCAGAATAAATAGTATCAAGTATAAAATGATAGCGAATCTTCCTATCTTGATTCTTTCAATATTTCTGTGTCTTGCAATTTTTTTTTGTTTTCTTTATTGAAGTTCCTCTAAACGGCTTTAATTGTTACACGTTTCCACAATTTCATTTGAGTTCCTCTTGCAAAATACTGAAATTAAATTGCAAATTTAAATAACTTGCGATAAAAATCGGTTCGTATGAAGATAAATATTGTATTCAATTATTGTACTTTCCTGTTTTTTGAATTCCTCCCGAGGGAGAGTGTCGTTCTATCTGTTTCGCAATCACGTGTAATTATGTCATTATATATATATATATATATATATATATATATATATATATATATATATATTTTTGTGTATTAGACAGAAAATTCTTTTTTGGGCTTGTCTGTTTGAATAAATTACAGACATTATGTCTGCTAATTTTTAACAAAATCCATTTATACTCACGAATAAGGTTCCGTGTATTGATGTTAAAGGATGAGAGAAATGCGCTATAGCTGCTGAAATTTCTTTTATTTTAATTTCCCAAGTACTTTCGATCTTCTTCCAAGATCATCTTCAGGGGTGCAAGTAGTGCAAAACTATAAACTGTTCATTATAGCGTGAAAAAAAATCCATTATGGGAAAATTTTTCACGTTCTAATGAACGCTCAACATATTGTCAACTGTTTTGCATTTAAAAGCAAAATGAAAAAAAATACGGTAATGGACACAATTTATTATGGTAATACATAAAATTTTGTATAAATACTTGCATTAACGAACAACATATTTATCATAGTCCAAAAGTAATATAGTGCAAAAAGTGCAGGAGATGTGGTGCAAGTAATGTTCATTAAAAAAAGAAAATGTAAAGAAAAAGAGAAAAATTAAAATAAATAAATAAAGGAAAAAATAGAAATTTCAAATTTCAGATTATGACTGGAGATGCTGCTCTGGGGCTGATAAAGTAACGTTTGTCAGGTTAAAGGGAGATAAGAAGATATGAAACCTAAAGCTTAATAAAAGAAAAAAATAATAAAAAGAATTTAACCCGCCTTCCAGTATTTTGAGAGAAATATATATATATATATATATATATATATATATATATATATATATATATCCCGGAATATTGTGGCACAATTATTATTATTGATATTTATTATATAAGTAATAATTATTTATTATAATTATTATTTATTGATTATATATATATATATATATATATATATATATATATATATATAGAAAGAACAGTAAGATATATAATCCGGTGTTCTTATAGATATTTTTATTTTTACAAAATAGTGCTCAATGTAAATTCACAGAACATTAATAATTTGCTTGAGGATGAAATGGAACTAATGTCTTTAATTTAATTACAAAATTAAATTCGGAGCTTTCAGCTTCTATTTTTGAAACATGGTTAGAACTGTGTAGCCAAAAAACATATTTTAAATCAATTAATTTATAATATATATATATGCCGGAATATTGCGGCACAATTATTATTATTATTATTAAATTTGAAAGCTGTGGATATGTTTACGTTTAAAATGTAGAAACTTTATTTTATTTCCAGGAAAATGACAATAACCAGTAAATTATGAATGCGAAGACCTAATTCAAATTCTACCCGAATCTGCTCCGTTCATTTTTGTACTATTGGCCTTGGGAAAAGCACAAACCTATCACTTCAATTTAAGGATGAAATAGCAGCAGACATTGGAATCTCTTGGGTGGCAATTAGTCTAGGAGAAAACTAATCTGAATTCAAACCAGTGGAGAATGCAATAAGACAGGGCTCCACTATATCCCCACCCCCAAAGTTATGCCAGTTCACGCTCAATAAAACAATCTCCCTGTTGGGAGACATGTTCGTCTCTCCCTTTCGAAACATATCTAGTTTAGGTTTTCTTAGATATTATAAATTAATTGATTTAAAATATGGTTTTTTTCGCTACACAGTTCCAACCATGTTTCAAAAATAGAAGCTTAAAACCCCGAATTTAATTTTGCAATTAAATTAAAGCATTAGTTCCATTTCATCTTCAAGCGGAAGATGAAATGGAACTAATGCTTTTAATTTAATTGCAAAATTAAATTGGGGTTTTAAGCTTCTATTTTGAAACATGGTTGAACTGTGTAGCGAAAAAACCATATTTTAAATCAATTAATTTATAATATTAATGCTCTGTAAATTTACATTGAGCACTATTTTGTAAAAAATAAAATATCTATAAGAACACCGGATTTTATATCTTACTGTTCTTTCTTTTTATTTATATACATAGGTTTTCTTAGATATATATTTTAATCTAACATTAGTTTATTGAACAGCATATTTAAATTTCCCGTCGGCTGTCAACTTGCATGAAGCGAGCAAGAAAAAAAAATCTTGAGTTTCCTTTTGCAAACGGTCGGTTAACAAAAGATTTTAACACAATAATTCGAAAATGCATTTTCTAATGAATATTGTTAGGTCAACTGCTAAAAAAGTCGGTTCAGTTTGTCAGGAGAGACGATTTGTCTCTTCAGAATCTATCATACATATTTATAAGTCTACCATTCGTCCATGCTTAGAATATTGCTGCCATATATGGTCCGGTGCCCCTGCTATTTATCTTGAGCTGTTTCATAAGATCCAAAGAAGAATCTGAATTGTAGAGAGCCAATGCTCTGAAGGGACACAACACATGATGACTTTCATACAATATGTTTACAACACACAACTTTAAATTATTTACAACCAGTCTAATAACTTATCTTTATTGTTTTTATCACAATGTTTTGGCCGTATAACCATCGGTACGTCTTCAAGTATCTCTTGATCTGTGTAATCTCCAAGAAAGTTTGAATTGAACTCTTTTTTTAAAATATATTGGCGTATATAGTTCTTGTTCGTCTCTCCCTTTCGAAACATATCTAGTTTAGTTCTTCTTAGATATATATTTTAATCTAACATTAGTTTATTGAACAGCATATTTAAATTTCCCGTCGGCTGTCAACTTGTATGAAGCGAGCAAGAAAGAAAAACAAAAACCTTGAGTTTCCTTTTGCAAACATTTGGGTAACAGACGATTTTAACGGTAGAGAATTCCGTAAAGTGAGGAATACACAATAATTCAAAAAAGCATTTTCTAATGAATATTGTTAGGTTAACGGCTAAAAAAGTCGGTTCAGTATATCAAGAGAGAGTATTTGTCTCTTCAGAATCTATCGTACATATCTATAAGTCTACCATTCGTCCATGCTTAGAATATTTCTACCACATATGGTCTGGTGCCCCTGCTATATAACTTGAGCTCTTTCATACGATCCAAAGAAGAATCTGCAATATTATTGGTCCTGATCTGGCCCCTCAGCTTCAGTCAATTTCCCACCGCCGTAAGGTTGCCTCCCTGTGCCTTTTCTATAAATACTTTCATGGTAATTGTTCGGAAAAGCTCTTCGCTATGATACCAAGATTTTTTGAATTTAAGCGTAGCAATAGACTGGCGTCGAGATCTCATCAATTTACAGCTGAGCTGGTTAGATGTAGCCGTAAGTTCTATGCTAACAGTTTCTTCTTACGCACTTCCCGCCTGTGGAACTCCCTTTCGGCTAACTTTAATCTGCAAAATATTTAAATGTAATGCCTATCGCTATCTTCTCTTTCCGCTCATCATTAATGTTTCTATTTCTAACTTTTCCATGCCTTGTGTCTTAGTGGCTTTACTGCCTTGCTTGGGGTGATTCCGATTTAAAAAAATATTAGCAAGATTTATCTATATTTCTGAAATGAGGTATTATTATAATTATTTACATGGCCCAGTGGATAAAAGCGTTGGTTGAAATAATTCAGTGATTTGACCCAAAGAGATGTGAGTTCAATAACTGGCCACAGCTGAGGTAAAAAAAAAAACTTGGAGAGTTTAGTTACTAAAGGAAAATACTTGAAAGTGAGATATCCAGAAAAGGCATGGCACGTGGAACTAGAACAATCTACCCCAATGGAAGAAATAAAGTGTCTGGTTTGAAATTCCGATGTATATCACCTGAAGAAGGCCGAAACGTGACATGACAATAAAGATGAGGACAACAGTACAAACGGGGTAAATATATTAGTAAGGTTTTAGTTTTGGCGGGAAAAATTGAATTAAGTAACATTCTAAACATCGAATATGAACTTGGGGAGGAATAAACTGTTAATTACATTTCAAATCATAATTGATAAAAAGAAAAAACAGTCCACATTCAGACAACGTGAAAGTCGAAGAAACCTGTTATTAAAAATAAGAAAAATTAAAATAAAGATCTGAGAAATATGTGAATAAAAAATTCATTTTAGAACTTAGATCATTTGATTAGTAAAAGCCTTGTGTTATAGCAATAATGAAAATATTAATTAAAACAACAAGTGACAAAATAAAACTGATTATCTGTTCCTTTGTGAAGCTCAGACTTAGGGGCATGAGGCCTTGTGCCAAACTCAGCTGAATTTATTAAAAATATTAACACATGTAAATGCAAAATGACGAGCACACTGACACAGACACATTTACGCATGAATGAAACAGGTAAGGGAAATAGGTGGGTATATTTGCTATACTTTTTACCCGGTCTCTCACCCACACCCATACCTAGATCAAGTTTAGTTTTGGCAGTCTGCCCGCTTTTCCAAATCGTCTCCCATCGATCGATCTCTGAGAATTGCTTTCTTGCACTGATTGATTTCTGTTTGGAACAGAATGTGTGATGGAGGGAATGGAAAGACAGGGTTTTGAGGAGGAGGAGGAGGAGGAGAAAGACGCAAAAAAAAAAAAAAAGAACGAAAAGAGAAACGCAACAAACAAAATAAGAACTAAAAAGGAGGGAAACATTGGACGCAAAAGTAGAAGACGCAAAAAATGACAAATATCACTAAATGTAAATAAGGACGTGGAATAAGAAAATGAATTACTGGAAAGAAATTACATATATATATATATATATATATATATATATATATATATATATATATACACACACACACATATATATATATATATATATATATATATATATATATATATATATATATATGTGTGTGTGTGTGTGTGTGTGTGTGTGTGTGTGTACGTATATATATACGCGTATATATAAACGCGTAAATTTCAGGAATAAGTTATTCCAAAAAAATTTCGCTTGAAGATGGAACAGAGGTTAGTACTTTAATGCAATTTAATTCAAATAATTATATTGAAGTTTCCGGCTCTTGTTTTGAAACATGAGAACTCTTATGTAGCGTTGGAATCATATTTTTAAATAAATATATATATACGGCATGAAGCCTTCTATGCAATCCTCGTTTCCGGGAAAGCAATATACATACATACATACATACATACATACATACATATATATATATATATATATATATATATATATATATATATATATATATATATATATAGTGGTACTCGCTTGGAAAGACCTTAGGTATTTCGGCTTGTAGTTGAACAAACCAATACAAAAGGAAAAATGAGGAATAAAAAAAGAAAGAACTAAGAAAATGAAATTGAGGCGAAAACAATCCTCCAGATTTCAAGCTCGGGATCCAAAGAAAAAAAAAAGACAACTCCAAAACGAGTAAAAGTAACTACGTAAAGTGCTCAATAGACGAAGTAGTGTAAACCCAATATAAACGTGAAGTTTTACCCTGACCATCCGTTTAGGTGAAAAGTAGGTAGATTTACCTGGCTCTTTAGGTTTATATATATATATAACAGAGCTGAAATCGAGGGAAGACTAAATATTACAATACAAAATATAAAACATGAGAAGCATGTGATGAAATAAATGCGGAACGATCAGATGGAAATAATGTCAAGCCCTAACCGACATTCCCACTGTTTACAGAGGGAGAGCTGCCTGGACCTGACATAGATTGTTTCCAATGTCTTTAAATGCAACACTGAATTGGCATGACTAAGGATGGAAAATGAGTATTGTTGATCTTATCACCAGATTGGAACGTACCATTGCTAATTTTTCAGGGTACGTGTTGATTTATCCGTGCGCCTTTTCTATTTGACAATTTTAAACGGACATGAATGTAAATTTATTCAAAGAAATATATCCGATACTGAGAGTAAAATTATCTACTTTCATGAACGTGTCCAGCTGATATATATATATATATATATATATATATATATATATATATATATATATATATAGTTATATTTTAGGCAGCAATCCATCCTTTATGCATGTTTCATAAAAACGCCAGCCAGGGTACTACGGTTAAGCTTTTTATTTAATTGTTCTAACAAGAGCTTTCTTTTCTGGACAAAGGGTGTGTAAGAACTGTCAAAATGTTTTATAGTTCCGAGCGCTTTCGGCTATACCTTTAGCCATTATCAAGGATGATGCAATTTTTCAGCTTAATTGAGTGTGTGCATGATTCATATGTTTTAGTGTGTGGTAGGGATTTTTTAAAATTCCGAATATGGTTAGCACATTGTGTCTTTGTTCGTAGTTAATATTCTTACACACCCTTTGTCCAGAAAAGAATGCTCTTGTTCGAACACAAGAAAAATTAAATAAAATGCTTAACCGTAGTACCTTGTCTATCGTTTTTAATGAAACATATATATATATCTATAATAATAATAATCCACAGTTCTTTGTCATTTATTTCTAATAAAAGTGCTCGATACAAAGTGGAGCATAATATTATTTAAAAATATGTTTTCATCGCGACACAGAAATTACTGTTTCGGAACTAAAAATTAAAATTAAATTTTTTGATCCATTATCAAGAGATGTTGAAAAACTTCAGAAAAAATCATTTACTTTTTAATGGATTGTAGTATTATATGTAAGAGTTTAAGTTGAAGGAGTAATTAGATTTTAAAATTTTCAATCGTTTTTTGGAAGGATCAGGAAACAGGTTTAATCTAAGATGGAAAAGTGAAAATGTCGGTTAAATGTTTGGTGTAGGTATGTAATTTCTGCTTGACGATACGGGCTTCCATTTGTATGACGTCGACCTTTTTAGGAACATACCATACACTCAAATTCATGGATTTATATGTATCGAACAATATGTTAATTTTGGCATATTTATTTATTTTCTTAATTTATTTTTTAAATTTTTTTCAAATACATTTGGGGCTTTCTTCAAGGGTCTTCAAATATGATTAAATCATATTTTTATATTTATATTTTTAATTATAAAGATCTAAAGTGCTATATTTATATTTAAGGTTACATTAGAAATGGCATTGTTAAAATTAAAATTAAAATTTAGGAATTAAGTACACATTTTTTATTTGTAATCAGATAATAGATATATAATTATAAAATTTTTTCTTTACTTTGTTTCAAAGTGAACATAATGCAGTGCCTACAAATGACAGTTATTTCTTTTCTTTGATTTAATAAATCTTTATTTTTAAGAAACTTTTACTGTAAGCACAAAGGACATTGGTCATTTAAAGAACAACAAGTTTTTTTTTAATTTACATTTTACTGTGGGAGTTTTATTTGTTTCTTTTAAATGTCAAAATCGTTCGGTGCATTTAAGTTTTGCATGCATATTTAAGCTTACCTTTTAAAATATAATTCTTCTGCCGCTACTCAATTTAAAGGCAATTTGATGTATGTAGGTCCTTACTTTCCGTACAAACAATTATTCTTATTTCATGGGTAATATTCATTGGATTTCCCAATTATTTTACATTATTCTCTAATTTACTTTCAACTTAAAAAAATTGAAGAAGGTCTACTAGATCGAAACGTCTGACGTCGACATTGAAATAAAATTAAAACAGCATATTTGCATATTCGGATTTTTGTTTTTCCATATATTTTTCTTCATACAGTCGGATCTATATCCATATATTTGCTTACATATATATATATATATATATACGTATAGATAGATAGATAGATAGATAGATAGAGAGAGAGAGAGAGAGAGAGAGAGAGAGAGAGATTTGAACAGACTTAACTTAGCCTGGCATAGAATCAAATCAGTGGGTGTCCCCTAAAAATATCGAACTCATTACAATAGAATTTTTCAACTGATGCGCACATTCTCCACCATCCCAAGTTTTGCTCCATTTTTTTTACCACTCTCTTTGTTCTAGCATTCTCTCTCTCCCTATATATATATATATATATATATAGATGCTATAAATATATAAATCGATAGATAGCTAAATATTACGCTATATACGCCAAGATACAAGCGCATGCGCACATACACACATACACTTCCACATATGTATGTATGGGCGTATATATGTAAGTGCTGAAAAATAAGGGGGGGGGTCGACAACAGTTCAATAATCTGATAATTGTTCAGATTTTTGTGGGCCTTGTTGACAAAATCCTTCCAGTCTGTTCTCGTATATGGCAGGTCACCCACCATTATCATGGCATAAATTTAAGCTGACTTAACTTACTTCTGCGCGACAATGTGCCAATTTCAAACATTTCCCTCTCGTGTCAAAGACAAAGCAAAGTGTATGTATTACTATGCCAGAATTTAGTACGTAATTAAAATATTTTTTTAAAAATAAAATGAAAAATGGACGTTTATAAAAATAAACAAATTCAAGACAGCAGCTCAGATTGGGGCAACATAATTTTCTTAAACTTTCATATTTTACCTAATAAATATCTTACGTTACTTTACCGATATCAAAACCACAAAAGATTTTCCAGATAAAAATATGACTGCTTCTTTTAGCTTTTTAGTAATTTTTGAAGTAGTTTTTTTGTAAAGAAAATAAAAAAAAAATCATTAAATGTTAAATTTAATTGTCAAAAACTAGCAAAAAAATATCAAAATCATCCTTAAGTTATTACTAATAATTTAACAAAAGCTCAAATGAAAGAAATTCTTTTATCTGTTTTATTTATTTATTTTAATTCATTTATTTTATATTAATTTTTTTCTTTTGGAAAGAATCCGTGAATGTAAAAATGAAAAGACACTAGATTAATGCAAAATTAGTAAGTATAAATACCTTACTACATTGGATGTTTGAAGATCCTCCTCCTAACATAAATGTCTCACTTAAAAGATATTAATGTTGTATAACCTGAGAGGCAGTAAGTGTTATTGCCACGCATCATCCTATTACGCCACATGTATATTATATATACATTCGCAAGAAATGAAAAATAACACCATATGTGTGATTCTGACCGTCAACCTGAGAGAATTCCTCGAAGTGGGCAGAAAACACACGCATACAATATATATATATATATATATATATATATATATATATATATATATATATATATATATATATATATATATATATATATATATGAAAAAAGGCTTAAACACTAATATTCCATGGTCATAATTTATTCCATTCACCATGGAATATTAGTGTTTAAGACTTTTTGTTATATCTTTACTCTGTCCTGGACATTGAGTTCTACCTGGATTCTATCCTCTCGGAATATTTTTATTAAAAAATATACATGTATGTGTATGCACCTATGTATATATATCTATATATTTTGCATATGTATGTGTATATTTACCACTAATATTATCTATCTATCTATCTATCTATCTATCTATCTATCTATCTATATATATATATATATATATATATATATATATATATATATATATCACTATGGGCTGGGAAAAGGGTTATTTTAAAGACAGTAGCTCTTCGCGCATCGCTCTTCGAATTACGAATTGAGCCCTCTGGGATACTGGCGTTTGTATATATGTCTTATATAATGCGTTAAAATGTCATTTTCTTTGACGTGCGTCGGTAGCTTAGGGTTAAGATATTTGACCAGTTACAAATCGGCCTAGTTTCGATCCCTGCTTGAAGTAATCGGTCGTCTAGCCACACAGATAAGCTGTGATACAGCGAAAATGTCTTTATGTGGATGAATATATATATATATATATATATATATATATATATATATATATATATATATATATATATATATATGACCATAGCTCAATTACATCTTATTTAAATATTCATGGAGACCTAACGGACACTATTCGTAGCATACTTGTTGACAACACTAATATAATAGCATCATCTACATGCAAAAATAGGCTGAAAATAATGGAAGCCTTATTAATAAAAACAACAAAAAACAACACTTAATAATATTAACTAAGAACATGGACACAATATCTTGACAGTGTTTTGAAAAATGATAACATTATATAAATACATCCACACAACAAACTGTTACTTGTTAACAGTTAAAATATTTCAACCTTGAAAATGGCTAAATGTATAGCCGAAAGCGCTAGGATAAAAAGAACATTCGGACAGTTTTTATATAATTTACCATCTGAAAAGAAAAAAAAATAGAAAACATGAAAAATTGTATAAAAAACTAAATCAAAGCATCTTGCCTTTCCTATTCAAAGAAATATTCATGAAAGAAGGATTGCTGACTAAATGCTCGCGCGCACACACATATATCAAAAAAGACCCTCAATCGGTTGTGAACTAGGGCAGGAATTGGCTGGTTAAATATAACGCCTCAAAAGCAAAACTGCTGTCTATTAATCACCACAGAGATCCTTCCCTGTCTCCTATTAGAAAGTCCGACGCTCAACTTTTCGAGAGCACCCCTCTGCGGCTGCTCGGTCTCACATTGACTGCTGACCTGAGATGGAACAAATACATTGAGTCAATAGCTTCGTCCAGCTCAAGGAAAGTTGGCTACCTGTGCCGAGCCAGGAAATTTTTCTCCCCGGAATCGATCCTTCAGATCTACAAATCAACAATTCGCCCGTGCATGGAGTATTGCTTCCATATATGGTCTGGAGCCCCTTCTGTTTGCCTCGGGGTTCTTGATAAAATCCAGAGACGGATAAGCAATGTAATTGGCCCTGATCTGGCATCTCGTCTGCAGTCGCTCTCTCACAGACGTGCCGTCGCCTCCCTCTGTCTTTTTTACAAATAATTTCACGATAACTTCTCCGATGAGCTGCTTTCGCTGGTTCCCAGACTCTCTGAATGTAAGCGTTCAACTAGGCTGGCATCCCGCTCTCACCCTTTCACTGTCGAAACTTAAATGTAGCCGTCTCTTCTACTCCAATAGCTTCATGTCTCGCACTTCTCGCCTGTGGAACTCCCTTCCCTTTTCTTGTTTCCCTGATAGCTATAATCTCCAACTATTCTAATCTAATGTCAATCGACGTCTCCAGATGCCTTGATCTATCCCCTATCCATCTCTTCATCCTTTTCTCTATCACTCCTATCTGCTCTCGCTCCAAATCCTCTGTAACTCCTTGCTTGGGGTGAAATGCTATATATATATATATATATATATATATATATATATATATGTGTGTGTGTGTGTATACAGGGTAGTAATATATCCTCTATACAGTTACAATATCAATTAAGACAAAGCAATTAATCAACAGTACAGAAATTTATTATTAAAATCTTTCTGGTTAATTCTGGTTCTGTTTCAATAAAATGGTATAGTAAACTAGTAAATTAATTACCAATACTGTTTCAACTTCAAGACACCTGCTTCAATGCTTTGCTTTTTTTATTATAATTAACTGTAGAGGGATTTTATTGCCACCATATATAGGGTGAGCCAAAAAACGGGAACTTTTTAACAATCCAATAAAACCTAGAGTGATGAAAGAAAAATATTTTATTCATAGTAATTGAAACCTTAAAACATGCCATTTAAGAAACAATGATGGAATTTTCATTTATTTAAAATTACGTCCTGTAGATGGCGTCCTCCTGTACGAATGCATTCTTGAAATCTGCTGTTGAGATTCCTCATTGACTGCTGCAACATCTCAGCTGGGATACTGTGAATTTCATCTTGAATTCAAAATGGCGAAATGTTTACTTGCTCAAGGTTACTGTCTCGCAGTGTTGCCACTTGCTCATGTCTGGCAATACGCACTTCAAAAATTCCCGTTTTTTTTGGTCACTCTGTATATATAGAGAGAGGAGCACCTCGAGGCGGTGTAATGGTTAGCAAGCTTGGCTCGCTAGAACAATTACGACTGAGTATTGAGTTCGATCATCACCGGGCGTCCCATACTTTCGACCTTGTGCCACATCTAAGCTACGCTTGAAAAATCACTATATATATATATATATATATATATATAGAGAGAGAGAGAGAGAGAGAGAGTGAGTCTGTGCGTGCGCGCGTGTGTGTTAGATAGATATATCCCTCCCTAATTTAAGAGATTATTGGTTAAGAAGAAGGAAACAGGCCTTTAGGGAAAGGATTATTTAATGACTTACACGGACCAGGATAGAATCGTTTTCTTTTCGAGAGACTAAATTTTATAGAATTATCTTTCATCAGTCTGTGGACTGGAGGCATAAAAGTATGACTCACCGTCCCAGAGATGAGATGGAATCAATAATCAGAACGAGGCCACACAATCTCTCGGACAACTTGCCATCTACAATTAGCGGACCTTCTTTATCTCCATACAAGACAGTACGACTGGGATTAAAGTCTACAGAATCATTCAGTCGAATGCTGCCATTAAATCAATGACTTTTGCTATTAAAAATTCTCCTGGGTGATCGATAAATCTATCTATCTATCTATCTATCTATCTATCTATCTATCTATCTATCTATCTCAGTCTGTCCATGTCTAAGTCATGTATCGAAAGATATATGATCGCCTAAGCGTGTATCACGCCTGGGACATAACTAATCTATCTCGGTCTGTTTACACCTATTTATCTGAGTCTATTCACATCTATCTATCTATCTATCTATCTATCTATCTATCTATCTATCTATCTATCACAGTCTGCTGATATCTATCTATCTATCTATCTATCTATCTATCTATCGTCGCCATTTTATATTTTTAATTCCACTCATGCGCATTGTTTGTTTTTGATTTTGTCGACTGCAGAGTCATTTGGCCACCGACTGTGAGATAAAGATTGCCATGATGCAATTCTCTCCACCCAAATTTTGCAAACGGCATGCTTTACTGCCTAGCATTTGCACCGGAAACTCCAAGAGGAACATTTTTGTTTGGATGTCCATCTGAAGACATTGGAGAAGATTTAGAAAGAGTTGAATGATATATCCAGTCAACATCATGGTTTTTTGCAGTGATCACTAGTAATAGCGACGTTATGTCTCCATTCACTATTTAACGGCGGTAGAAAAAAAATGCCCAGACACCGGTTGAACGGTGGTAGAGTAAAATGACTTAATTCCCAGCTACCGGTTGAACGATGGTAGAGAAAAATGACTTAATATTCAGCTACCGGTTGAACTGTGGTAGAGAAAAATGACTTAATATCCAGCTACCGGTTGAACGGTGGTAGAGAAAAATGATTTATTACGCACCTACCGGTTGAACGGTGGTAGAGAAAAATGACAATACCCAGCTACCGGTTGAACGGTGGTAGAGAAAAATGGCAATACCCAGCTACCGGTTGAACGGTGGTAGAGAAAAAATATCCAGCTCCGGTTAACGGTATCCCAGTAACCGGTTGAACGGTGGTAGAGAAAAATGACTTAATACCCAGCTACCGGTTGAACGGTGGTAGAGAAAAATGACTTAATATCCAGCTACCGGTTGAACGGTGGTAGAGAAAAATGACTTAATATCCAGCTACCGGTTGAACGGTGGTAGAGAAAATGGCAATACCCCAGCTACCAGTTGAACGGTGGTAGAGAAAAATGACAATACCCAGCTACCGGTTGAACGGTGGTAGAGAAAAATGACATTACGCAGCTACCGGTTGAACGGTGGTAGAGAAAAATGACGTAATGCCCAGCTACCAGCTATTCATTCATAACGGATCTAAGGTTTTTGTGTACTATTTGAATTGTTTGCGAGATGGATGTCTCGCCATTTAAAATCATTAACCTTTGCATTAGTTTTGTGTGAATAATTCATGTATATATATATATATATATATATATATATACCGTTATATATATATATATATATCATCTCAGAAATATGGACAGATACTGAAGGGCCGAAACGTTGTGATAATTATGGCGACAAATATGAGGACAATAGTCCGAATAATGTAAATAGTGTACATAATACCTCATCTCAGAAATATAGACAGATACTGAAGGGCCGAAACGTTGTAATAAATTTGGCAACAAAGATGAGGAGAATAATCCTAATAATGTAAATATTGTAAATAATACCTCATCTCAGAAATATAGACAGATACAAAAGGAACCCGATAAAAAATAATTGCAGACATTCAGTATAAATACACTTCAATAGTATCACGAATCATTTGGAGAGGTTCTTGTGGACGTCAGGTCTTCAAGAATGTTGTTAATGATGTTGAAATTGCTTTTCCAATCGCTTTAGTTCGAATAATTAGCAACCTGTTAATAGAACAAGTAAGTTGACATTGCGAGACAATGTTTGGTTGGTGTTCATTGTTAATGTCTCAGTGGACACAAACAAGTCTGAGGAAGAAAAAAAGACTAAAAAAATCAATTGTGACAAGAAAGTCGTGGACAATTCCAATCTAATCGAAAGCGTTCATTGAAAATGTGTTCTCTCGTGCGTGTGTTTATGCAACAAATAAAACAGACAGACTGAAAATTAGTCGAAGGTGCAAATGAACGCCATTAAAATATGCTTAAACTATTTCAACAGAATGTTTTTCATCAAGCTCATTGTATTAGGCGTTTCTAAATTGAAAAAAAAAAAATTGAATTTGGTGCTATCAAGATAAATGTATATTTTTAGATTGGCCAGAAGCGGAAAGGGAAAAAAAACACAATTTTATGGAGCATAAATTTATTCTTCAAGATAAAGTCTATTATTGTCCACGATCTTCTGAGAACGATCAGCTAGGATCCGAATCTGTCCTAGATACCAGTCCGCTGGCTTTTAATAATAATAATAATAATAATAAAACACTGTAAACAAGCTTCCTTCTCTTCATCAAAACCGTCGAATAGCTGGTCGCGAAGGAAATCTGCCATTGTGAGGAATAGGTCATAGTCGCTCGGAACAGCACCGGGACTGAATGGTGGATGTGGAAGAATCTCAACACCATTTATCTGTTTCAACTTCTGCTTCTACATTTAAATATAATAAAAATCTTAATATAAATTAATTAAAGATATTTAAATTTTATCCATTGCAGTTATTGATTTTTCCGTAAAACAAGCGTCCTAATATAAAGGCGCTGACAGAAAATTGGGAGAAATATAAAAGTGTTTGTTGTATGCAGTTGAATAGATTGTGCCGATCTTCGTTATAAATTTTGTTGAGTGATGGTTGCTTGATTTTGATTTACAGGGCCTCGAGAATTAGGGCCTCCATCCACGAATATATATATATATATATATATATATATATATATATATATATATATATATATATATATGTATGTATGTATGTATATTAAAACATTTCGTTGTATAAATTAGATATGTTCTGTCAGCATATTTTGATAGGATCCTTTCATACATTCACCGGTTATCTTTTTATGTCAACATTGAAAGACGAGAGAAAATCGCATTCTTTATACATACTTCATTTATTTACAAGTACTTTCGACATGTCATCATCAGGGTATTCTTTATTACAAAACAAATATTAAAGTATTCATTAATGAAAACATACTGCAGAAATAAACACACACACACATATATATATTAACTGTTATGTATATATTAAATGTTATATATATATATCAAAAATATATATATTTATATATTAAATGTTAAATATATATATATATATATATATATATATATATATATAAACTGTTATTCACAATGTTAAAATATTAATATTTTTTACACTATTTACATTATTCGGACTATTATTCTCATCTTTGTTGCCATATTTATTACAAAATTTCGGCCCTTCAGTATCTGTCTATATTTCTGAGATGAGGTATTATGTACACTACTTACATTATTCGGACTATTGTCTTCATCTTTGTTGCCATATTTATTACAACGTTTCGGCCATTGTACGCTTTGGCCTTCCTCAGGTGGTTGGAATGTCAAACTCAACCCTTTATTTTCGCGGTAGACTGTTCTAGTTCCCCGTGCCATGTCTAATAGATGCCAGTTCTCAGTTATCTCCTGTTAATTCCCCTTTCGAATTTCTCCACCGTCTTAACCAGGTATTGAGCTCACAAGCTTTGGGTGCTGTTACTGGATCTAATCAACACCTTAATCCACCGTGCCATGTGTATGAATATCTGGGTATTAGAAAGCTAATGTCTTCAGCAGTCATTTTTTTTTTACCAGTGATAATATTGGAATTTTTGCTGTTATCAAGCTGTTTTTACCAGAGCTCATATTGCAATTATTGTTGTTGTTATCGCTTTTCTCTGGCACTCCTCATTACTGGTTTCCATATTGTATTCATTTCTATGCTTGGTCGGCTCAGGAGATTTTTGTGGCCTAGCATATGTGCTGATTCCTTAAGTTTACAAATTTTCCAATGGTATTCTTTATCTATGATCCCAACCTGATCCCAAGGAGGGCGGTGATTTCCCTTTTCTCTTCATATGTGGTCAGCCACGCCTGATTTTTCCCACGTTGTAATAAATATGGCGACAAAGTTGAGGACAATAGTCCGAATAATGTAAATAGTGTACAGAATACCTCAGCTCAGAAATATAGACAGTAATATTTTTTGTTTATTGATATTATATTCAAATTAAATTTAGTTCCTAGTTTAATTTGTTGAAAAATTAAAACGCTTAAATTACTATCAAACGTTAACGGAAAATTTATAAATCTGAATTTTTCCAAATTAGCCGCTATATGCGCACATACATTAATTCTCTTAATTTCCCTTTCTAAATCTCTATTCCTCTTTCTATCCTTAAACCCCTCATTCCACCTCTTATTTCTTACATCTTTACTCTCCTTTTTTCTCTCTGTATCGTTTCCTGTGAGATGACCTATTAAATAAGTCAATGTCTGGTCTTTACCTACCTTCCTCGCTATTAAGTATTGTAATAGAACTATTTTAAAATCATTCCTATTTCTCCCTACCCTCTTTAATTTCGACCATGTCTGTTACCATTGCTCCAAACTCTCTATATCACCTTATATCAACTTATATCTACCTCTCAAAAGTGTATAAAAGATAAATGTAAATTTAAATTAATTTTTCCACCTGATGAGCCAGGGAAAAATAAATTCCTTGAGGAAATAAATTATAACCAACGGACACTTAAAGTTTTCTGTTTTTATTGAATCATATATATATATATATATATATATATATATATATATATATATGTGTGTGTGTGTGTGTGTGTGTGTGTGTGTTATGGGACCTGACCCATAATGCCATAATGGACTATTCCATACATAATAAATACTGCGCCTCAAGAGGAAGCAGGGAGTTCCGTCTGAAGTCTGGAGTTCAGTCTGAAGTCTGGTGTGAAGTCCGTCAGGAGTCTGTCAGAGCGAACGAGTCAGTCAGTCGAGTCAAAGGCAGTCCGAAACAGAGTCGCGTTCAGACAATTACTACTAAACCTGATTGTTCGTACTAACACATTCTACTTCTCTGTATATATATTCTTTGTAACATATCTGTGTTATTCCATATCCGCCTTCAGAGTTTTTCTTTATTGATTCTACCTTGACTATCACCGTGGTATAAGGGGACCGGACCATAATCTTATATATATATATATATATATATATATATATATATATATATATATATATATATATATATATATATATATATATATAAATATATATTATTCACACTGACATATGTATACATATATATGATTGTATGTGTAATTCTTCCGTTCTAATATGTTTGTATGTCACCACCCACAACAAACGCAACTTAACATAACTAACATACATATATTTGGCACAGTTGGTTGAAAGAATCCTGGGAGTGGCTTACGGTGGAAACTCGCACTGTCTTTGTGGCGACATCAGTTACCAAGGACAACAAAGACCCAAACCCATTGTGTACTTTAGCGTTCCAAATATCTACTTCTGCCTCACCCAGTGCTGTGACTACTAATAGTACTGTTTACTTTGCCTTGCTACAATTAGGTTCCTCTAACCTTTGCGTAGTGCATACGCTACCGGAAATGATGTCAGTGTTTGGCCTTGTCAAGTGTTTCTGCTAAGTGTGGCAGCATGTGGTGGCAGCGAAAGGCGGAGAAGATGATGTAAGTGAACTTTGCATGTGAAAAGCAATCGACGTTATTTTTATTTTTATGCTTATTCTAGAAGCGAAGATAATGTTGGAAGAAGATGAGTTTGTGGCGTTACTCATTATGGCGTAGGGAAAACGAAGAAGAAGAAGAAGAAGAAGAAGAAGAAGAAGATGGAGATGATGATGGGGATGATGGAGAACTGAGAAAAAATTATGAATTATAAACAGAAAATATTTAGGTTGTAATAAAAAGCTAAAATAAAAATGCGAATTGAAACGAGAATGAGAAGAAAATAAAGTCCGAATTTATATA
This sequence comes from Acanthosepion pharaonis, assembly GCA_903632075.3. NCBI lineage: Eukaryota > Metazoa > Mollusca > Cephalopoda > Sepiida > Sepiidae > Acanthosepion > Acanthosepion pharaonis. The sequence continues at coordinate 629,263 of CAHIKZ030000262.1, read as the reverse complement.
TTCACAGAAAAAGATGAAGCAACATTTACTGTTCGAAAAAGAACAATGGATTAATGGAATAATTGACAGAGAATAAGAAGTCTATGGATTGATAGAAAGTGAATAGAAATTTAAAGGAATACAAAAATAGAAGTAATTTATAGTTTGAAAGAGTGAGAAAAAGAATCTACTGGATAGGAAGAAAAACAAGAAGAGAAAGAGAAGAATAAATTTATAAATTGAAAGAAAGAGAAGAAAGAATCTCTGGATTGAGAAAAAGAGAAGAATAAATTTATGGATTGAAAGAATGAGAAGAAAGAATCTCTGGATTGAGAGAGAGAGAGAATAAATTTATGGATTGAAAGAAAGAGAAGGAAAAATCTATGGACTGGGTGAGACAAGAATAAATTTATGGATTGAAAGAAAAAGAAGAAAGAATCTATGGATTGAGAGAAAGAGAATAAATTCATGGATTAAATGAAAGATAAGAAACAGTCTATGGATTGATTGAAAGAGAAGAATAAATTTATGGATTGTAAGAAACAGAAGAAAGAGTTTATGGATTGAAAGAAAGAGAAGAAAGAATCTCTGGATTGAGAGAGTAAGAAAGAGAGAGAGAGAGAGAGAGTGAATAAATTTATGGATTGAAAGAAAGAGAAGGGAAAATCTATGGATTGATTGAAAGAGAAGAATAAATTTATGGATTGTAAGAAAGAGAAGAAAGAGTTTATGGATTGAAAGAAAGAGAAGAAAGAATCTCTGGATTGAGAGAGTAAGAAAGAGAGAGAGAGTGAATAAATTTATGGATTGAAAGAAAGAGAAGGAAAAATCTATGGATTGGGTGAAAGAGAAGAATAAATTTATGGATTTTAAGAAAGAGAAGAAAGAGTTTATGGATTGAAAGAAAGAGAAGAAAGAATCTCTGGATTGAGAGAGTAAGAAAGAGAGAGAGAGAGAGTGAATAAATTTATGTATTGAAAGAAAGAGAAGGGAAAATCTATGGATTGATTGAAAGAGAAGAATAAATTTATGGATTGTAAGAAAGAGAAGAAAGAGTTTATGGATTGAAAGAAAGAGAAGAAAGAATCTCTGGATTGAGAGAGTAAGAAAGAGAGAGAGAGTGAATAAATTTATGGATTGAAAGAAAGAGAAGGAAAAATCTATGGATTGGGTGAAAGAGAAGAATAAATTTATGGATTTTAAGAAAGAGAAGAAAGAGTTTATGGACTGAAAGAAAGAGAAGAAAGAATCTATGGATTGAGAGAAAGAGAAGAATAAATTTATGGACTGAATGAAAGAATTTATGGAGGGAAAAGAAGAGAAGAACAATCTATGGATTGAAAGAAAGAATGTACGGATTGAAAGAAAAAGAACAAATAATCTATGGATTGAATGAAAGAGAAGAAGAAAATTATGGATGAAAAGTTAATGAAGAAAGAATTTATTGATTGACATAAACATAAGTGATAATTTATGGATTAAAAGAAAGAGAGCAAAAAATTATGGATTAAACGAAAGGGAAGAAAGAATTTATGGGTTGGAAAAAAGTAAAAACAAAAGAAAGAGAAGAAGAAATTAATGGATTGAGAAAAGAGAAGAAGAAATTTATGGATTGAGAAAATAGAAGGAGACATTTATGGATTGAGAAAAGAGAAGAATAAATTTATGGATTGAAAGAAAGAAAAGAAAGCATTCATCTATTGTAAGAAACAGAAAAAATCTACCGGTTTGCAAAAATTAGAAATTTATAGATTGAATGAAAGAAAAGAAAGAATTTATCGAATGAAAGAAAGAGAAATGAAAATTTACGGTTTCAAAGAAAGAGAAGAAGAAATTTATGGAATGAAAGAAAGAAAAGAAAGACTCGATGGATTGAATGAAAAAGGAAATATTTCATATTGAAAGAAAGGGAAGCTATAATTTATGCATCAAAAGAAAGAGAAAAAATCAGTCAGGGATTGAAAGAAAGGCGGAGAAATTCGTAGACTGAAAAAGATAAAGAATTTATAGATCGAAAGAAAGAAGGGGAAATATTCTTGGATTGAAAGAAAGAAGGAGAAATGTATGTATAGAAAGAAAGAGGAAGGGGAATAAATTTATGGATTGGAAGAAAGAGAAGAACGAATTTATGAATTGAAAGAAAAGGATAAATAATTTATGCATTGAATGAAAGAGAATAAAGACCTTATAGCCAGAAAGAAATAGAATAAAATATGGATTGAAAGGAGGGGACGAATGAATTCATGGATTGAAAAAAAGAGGATTAAATACTTGCATCGAATAGAAACGGAAGATAGAATTTATGGATTGAAAGAAAGAGAAGAAAAATCTTGGATTTAACGAAAGAGAAGAAATTTATGGGTTGAAAGAAAGCGAAGAAAGAACTTATGGATTCTAAGAAAGAGAAGAAATAGTTTATATATTGAAAGAAAAAGTTAGAAATTTATAGATTGAACAAAGTGGAGAATGAATTTATGGAGGGAAAGAAAGAGGCCAAGAAATATATGGATGGAAAGAAAGAATGTATGGATCGGAAGAAAAAGAAAAGTGTTGTTTAGATTGATAGAAAGAAATTAATGAAGTCATATATTGAAAAAGTGACGAATGAGTTTATGGATGTAAAGAACGAGAAAATGGCATCTATAGATTGAATCTAAGAATTGAAAGGAAGAAAAAGAAATGTAGGGATTGAAAGAACTATAAGAAAGAATTTATGGATTGAAAGAATGAAAACAAAAAAATTATGGATTGAAAGAACGAGAAGAGAGAATTTATGTATAGAAACAAAGAGAAGAAATAATTTATAGATTGAAAAAAGAGAAAAAGAAACCAAGGGTTGAAAGATAGAGAATAAGAAATTTCTGGATTGAAATAAGAGAAAAGGAATCCAAGTATTGAAAGAAAGGGAAGAAGAAATTTCTGGATTGAAAGAAGAGAAAAGGAATCCAAGTATTGAAAGAAAGGGAAGAAGAAATTTAAGGATTGAAATGAAGAGCAAAAATAATCCAAGTATTGAAAGAAAGGGAAGAAGAAATTTAAGGATTGAAATGAAGAGCAAAAAATAATCCAAGTATTGAAAGAAAGGGAAGAAGAAATTTAAGGATTGAAATGAAGAGCAAAAATAATCCAAGGGTTGAAAAGAAGAGAAGAAGAAATTTATGGATTTAATGAAGAGAAAAAGAATCCAAGCTTTGAAAAAAAGAGAAGAAATTTCTGGATTGAATGAAGAGAAAAAGAATCCAACGGTTGAAAGAAAGAGAAGAAGAAATTTCTGGATTGAATGAAGAGAAAAAGAATCCAAGCTTTGAAAAAAGAGAAGAAATTTCTGGATTGAATGAAGAGAAAAAGAACTAAAGGTTGAAAGAAAGAAAGAAGAAATTTATGGATTGAATGAAGAAAAAAAATAACCCAAGTTTGAAAGAAAGTTTGAAAGAAAGAGAGGATGAAATTTATGGATTGAATGAAGAAAAAATAATAGAAGGGTTGAAAGAAAGAGAATAAGAAATTTATGGATTGAATGAAGAGAAAAAGAATCCAAGTATTGAAAGAAAGAGAAGAAGAAATTTAAGGATTGAAAGAAGAGAAAAGAATCCAATGGTTGAAAGAAAGAGAAGAAGAAATTTATGGATTGAATGAAGAGGAAAAATAATCCAATGGTTAAAAGAAAGAGAAGAAGAAATTTATGGATTGAAATGAAGAAAAAATGAATCGAAGGGTTGAAAGAAAGAGAAGAAGAAATTTATGGATTGAATGAAGAGGAAATGAATCCAAGTGTTGAAAGAAAGAGAAGAAGATATTTATGGATTGAAAGATGAAAAAAATCCAATGTTTGAAAGAAAGACAAGAAGAAATTTATGGATTGAATGAAGAAAAAATAATCCAAGGGTTGAAAGAAAGAGAAAAAATTTATGGATTGAAAGAAAAGAAAAAGAATCCAAGTGTTGAAAGAAAGAAAAGAAGAAATTTATGGATTGAAAGAATAGAAAAAGCATTCAAGCGGTGAAAGAAATAGAAGAAGAAATTTTTGGATTGAAAGAAGAAAAAAAGAATCCAAGCATTGAAAGAAAGGGAAGAAGAAATTTATGGACTGAAATAAAATGACATGAATGAATTTATTTATACAAAGGACGAGAAAATTGCGTGTATAGATCGCCGGAAAGTTAAGAAAGAATTTACGTATCGAGTGTAAAAGAAGAATGAATTTATAGATTGAGAGAAACAGAAGAGAAAATTATGTATAGGAAGAAAAGGGAGAAGACGTTTTTGGATTGTTAGCAAATGAAA
>CAHIKZ030000262.1:575000-615000 GCA_903632075.3 Acanthosepion pharaonis | reverse complement strand
TGACCACAATCTTGACATAAAAATGCTACTCCAATTAAAAGAAAATACAATTCACTGGGATGAAAGTTTTTAAGAAAAGTCTTTAATAGGTCATCGACATCAAATTTGCATCCAGATTCTTACAATGTATCTTTGGCATGACGATAAACTACATCCAGCAAGCAAGGCATTTTATAAAGAGATTGGAGGTTTTTAAGAGCCTGAAACCATCTCTTAAATACTGTTCTTCCCGGGCCCACCAGGATCTAGACTGGCAGCACCTTTTAGGATCCCAGTTATATATTCACCTAGTTTACATATTACATAAGAACGAGAATATGGCGGACGCAGTGATGATCGATATACACCCCGGGTTAAAATCTTAAGACCGGATACAAAAGGGTTAAAAAAAAAAATACTGTTACTTTAATCAAAATATATTTGCGAAACATTTACATTTAATTAGAAAATATAGTTTACCAACAGACAGGTGAACATTTTAATTTTAATTGATTAATTTAGACAAACATTGAAAAAAGGATTGTTTGGGTTGCTCATAAAAATAAGACCATTAATGCAATGATAACAAGCAAAAATTGCAATATGAGCACTGGTAAAAAAATAGTGGCTAAAGACATTAGGTTTGTAATACCCAGAAATTCATACACAGATGTTTTTAAGGACACATGGCACAGTGGATAACGGCGTTAGTTAGATCCAGTGACAATACCCGGAAATATACATTGAAATATACATTTCAAATATAAATAAATCCATAAATTTCAAGTTTAATGAAATCTATTTAAAGTGTGAGTTCAACTTGGAGAGAGGAATTAACAAGAGATAAGTAATAACTGACATCCGTTAGACATGGCAAGTGGAACTAGAACAGTGAACGAAATAATGGGTTCAGTTCGACATTCCAATCACCTGAAGAAGGCCGGAGCGTACAACGGACGAAACATTGTAATAAATATGGCGAAAAAGATGAGGACAATAGTCCGAATAATGTAAATAGTGTAAATAATACCTCATCTCAGAAATATAGACAGATACGGAAGGGCTGAAATGTTGTAATAAATATGGCAACAAAGATGAGGACAATAGTCCTATTAATGTAAATAGTGTACATAATACCTCATCTCAGAAATATAGACAGATACTGAAAGGCCGAAACGTTGTGATAAATATGGCAAGAAAGACGAGGACAATAGCCCGAATAAAGTAAATAGTGTATATAATACCTCATCTCAGAAATAAACACAGATACTGAAGGGTTGAAACGTTGTGATAAATATGGCAACAAAGATGAGGATAGTAGTCCGAATAATGTAAATAGTGTACATAATACCTCATCTCAGAAATATAGACAGATACTGACAATAAGACCATGTAAATAAAAATAGCAAATACATAACACAATTTAATAGAACGACAATTTAATTATTAGTATCTCCTGCATTTTTGTGAATTACTTCGAAAATTCGCTTCGGCATAATTAAAGTATTTTATATATTTTTTAAAATCCTTTTGTATCTGGTCTTAAGATTTTAAACTAGTATATATATATATATATATATATATATATATATATATATATATATATATATATAAGAAATATACTAGAAAGCTGTGCTTATATTTATGGGATAAAAAAGTGCTCAATATCAAGATAGAGCGTGTCTAGAATGAACATGAAACAAACTGTCACAATCTCAAAACCTGTCTAGCATGAAACAAACTGTCGCTCTAAATGTTCACTAATGTCTACTTTTCACTTATATATATATATATATATATATATATATATATATATATATATATATATATATATGCAAAATGTGCATTGGTAGCAAGAGACCTGATGATGGTAACCATGCATTCTGCCTTTTTTACAGGTATTTCTCTCTTCATATTTTCCTTAACTGCATTGTCTTGAGTTTTGTATTTTCCCAGAAATTATCATGCAATGTTAGATAGTAATTTGGTTGGATAGACATTTATTGGGAATTCGTTGATATTACCAGGTTTGGGTTAATAACTTTCTGTTTGGTTTCTGTCAAAAAGAAATATGTTTTGAATAATCAGTTTATGTGCAAGACCAAATAAAATTAGTTAAGCATCAAAGAAATAACACGGTCTTTGAAAAATATGCGAAAAGTAGTGAGGAGACCTTGTTTATTCTTTTCCTAGGTTCCATCTGGTTATTTACATCTGATAGGAACGATTGCAAAAAATAAATAAATAAAAATATATAAATAAATAAAAATATATAAATAAATAAAAAAAAAAATAAATAAAAAAAAAAGAATACAAATAAAATAAAATAAAAATACCAGCGTGATTAACGACAACTGACGTTCTGTTCTCTCATGGTAGCGTTGAAGTCAAAGTATTACCTTCATAAGACATATAAATGTATTTCTTATATTTATCTCTCACGTCATATCTATCTATCTATCTATTCATCTATCTATCTATTCATTCATCTATCTATCTTCATCTATCCATCTATTATTTCATCTATGTATTTATATATATTCATCTATTATGTCATTTATATATCTATTCATCTATTATCCATTCATTATCTTCATCTATCTATCATCCATTAATTCATCTATCTATCTATTCTTATTATCTATCTATCTCCATCTAACTATTCATCTATGTGTATTCATTCATTCATTCATCTATCTATCTATCTATCTATCTATTAATTCATTATGTATATATCTATCTCCATCTATTGTTTCATTATTCTATCTCTATCTATCTATCTATCTATCATCTATCCATCTATTCATCTATTCATTCATCTATATTCATCTCTGTCTGTCTATCTATCTATCTATCTATTAATTCATTATCTCTCTCTATCTCCATCTATTGTTTCATTATTCTCTCTCTCTCTCTATTTATCTATCTATGTATGTGTGTCTGTCTGCCTATCTATCTATCTATCTATCTATCTATCTATTAATTCATTATCTCTCTCTATCTCCATCTATTGTTTCATTATTCTATCTATCTATCTATCTATCTATCTATCTATCTATCTATCTATCAATTATTTCATTATGTATATATCTATCTATGTATTTATATATCTATCCATCTATTATTTCATTATCTCTCTCTCTCTCTCTCTCTCTCTCTAATTCATCTATTCATCATTCATCTATCTATGTGTGTCTGTCTGTCTATCTATCTATCTATCTATTAATTCATTATCTCTCTCTATCTCCATCTATTGTTTCATTATACTCTCTCTCTCTCTCTATCTATCTGTCTTATTCATACAATCTATCTATCTTGGGCACATTGGGGCGGTGTAATGGTTAGCAAGCTTGTCTCGCTAGAACAATTACGACTGAGTAGTGAGTTCGATCCTCACTGGGTGCCCCATAGTTTCGGCCTTGTGCCACATCCAAGCTACGCTTGGAAAATCACTGTTGTATATGATAGGTGAGGATGACTAACCTCAAGCCCGCTCCCCACTTTTTAGGCCATGTGACACAATTATTGTATTTTAAAATAATAAATAGAATCTATCTATCTATCTGTCTATGGTGGGCTCTTCTGACAGTTCGTAAATGGTTAAGTAACAAGAGAAAAGCCGTTAGAACCAAAGAAGAGAGTGCTTTTTTATGTCTGTGAATGCTAGTCAATCTCCTCACGGATGAGGAATAAACTGAACAGAAATGTGGTTCGGACCAAGTAAGTCTTTAAACAAGGCTAAAAGAAAATGACAAGAGAAGGAACCGCCTTATACTCAGAAGTGGGAAGAGATACATAATGAGGAAAGGGATCTTGGAAAAGTTGGTCCTCACGTCGTATATTGCGGGCAAGGGTGACAGGTGAAGGCGTTGAACCGAGCTTTTGCGAACGGATGGTGTGACGGGCGTGTGGGCATAGGTGTCCGGGAAAGGTGAAAAAACCGCTAAGAGCCACGAAGGATAAGGGGTTTGGGAGAGCCATGATCGCTCATATCTTAAAGGGTCGCGGCAGGAAGACGAAGAAGAAGGAGAAGACGAGGAGGAGAAGGAGGAGGAGGAAGGAGGAGGAGAGGAGAAGGAAGATGTAGAAGAGGAGGAGGAGGGGGAAGGAGGGGAGGATGAGTAAAAATAATAATAATAAGAAGCAGAAGAAGAGGAGCAGGAGGAGGAGGAAGAAGAAGAGCAGGAGCAGGAGGAATAAGAAGAGCAGGAGGAGGAGGTAGAAGAAGATGAGGAAGAGGAGGAGGAAGAAGAAGAGCAAGTGGAGGAGGAGGAAGTGGGGGAGAATAAGAAGAAGAGGAGCAGGAGGAGGAGGAAGAAGAAGAAGAAGAGGAGGAAGAAGAAGAAGAAGAAGAGCTGCATGAGGAGGAGGAGGAAGAAGAAGAGCAGAAGGAGGAGGAGGTAGAAGAAGAAGAAGAAATGTACTCCCATAGACCGTGCGAATAATTGGCGGTAATTCTGCAGCAAGCCCTTTCTGAACCTGTAATGTATTTCATTTTATCTAAACTAAAAAACAAAATACCCTTGATGGAGTTCAAAATTGTTTTCGTGTTTGTTTTTGGTGGGTGGTAATTAATTTCTTAGGCTTCAGTTTTTTTTTTTGTCCATAGACACGATGTCTGTAGCTACTCAAAGGCTATTTCTGTAGCAACTGCTCAGATGAGCTCCAATCTTTAGTTCGATCAGTTCAGACCTTTACAACTCGGAGTCAAATCAACCAGATTTCCCTCTCCATTCCAATGGAGAAAGTTTCACTCAGACACATTTTTCCCCAATACAACTATTTTGCTAACAGATGATCCGCCAACCTTCATATCACACAATATTAAATTCCTCGATTCAAGGTTTAATATTTGTCTATCTTCCTTATCCCCACTTCTTCCTCTTACATTCATCTCACGCAATATTAAATTCTTCAATTTAGGGATTAATCTTTGTCAATCCTCCTTATCCTTACTTCTTCCTCTTCTACTTATCTTACGCAATACTGAATTCCTCAATTAAGGATCAATATTTGTCTATCCTTCTTATTCTCTCCTTACTCTCATGTCACGCAACTTAATTAAGTGACCCTTTGATTTGAGAGACTCTCGAGCCTTGTATTTGGCAAAAATTAACAAAAAAAAAAAAAAAGACAATTCAACCTAACACGTGGAAAGAGGAAAAGGAAAAACCTCAGAAGGCTAATTTAGATTGTAAAGCCGAATAGAAGGCCTTAATTAACCATAATTTCTTAGAAAGCTGTAGGCTAAACTCAGCTAAGATGCAGCCACACACACACACACACACACACACACACACACACACACACACACACACACAAAACAAAATATAACAAACCCCTGGTAGCAAACATAGAAGTTTGTAAGCAGTCTACTCGACTCGCAACGCTTATGATTGGCCAGGAGTGAAACAAAGTTGCACGTTTAGCAATCAGCATTGTTCAGTGAAAAGTATTTTTTGTTCTTAAATAACAATATGCAATATGTGAGAATTTTGACCAATGAGGGAAATCGCATAGATGTATATGTCTACCTTATTATAAGCAAACTACAATTTTATGAAAGTTATCATAGTAAAATATGTCAGGACATTTTTTTTTACTTATTTAATATTTGCGAAGCTCGCTGAGTTCGACACAAAACCAGCAAGGTGGTGCGTCCACTGAGGATTGAATTCACTTTAGTGGAGGTAGACTGTTAGGTTCTACTCTTCTTCATAGAACTCGGGAATCTTATTATCTAGAAGAGCCTTTCTTACAAAATAATGGTGTCCTCTGCGAACAAGAGATATGTAGGACTTCTCCATATTTACAAGAATTAAAATGGCTATCGAAAGCACTGTCTCAGATAAAAACGCCTACTCCTTGGTTTCGACGAGTGTATTCTATACAACGGAACACCAGGAAAATGCATTACAATATTAAAAAAAAAAAAAGAAAGAAAGAAAGAAAAAGCCGGGAAAATTCTGTTGCACGAAAATACGAAAATTTGACTTTTTTTTATCTGCATTCTTTTTCGCTTGTTTTTTTTTTATTTATAGAAAGGTCAGAAAGTAAAGAGAAATAACTAAAATAAAAAACTAGACGCGGAAAAACATTGTGAAGTCACGACCAAAAAAAGGCAAACGACAAATGGTAGAGAGAGAGAGAAAATCAAAAGGAAAATCCAGAAATAGAAAGAAAAATAGAAAATCAACTGAAAGAATAGAATATATATATATATATATATATATATATATATATATATATATACACGCGTCGTTTTGTCATAATATTAATGGCAGGAAGATTCGAACTTGTTTGGCAGTTAATAACAACGAATGTAAAGAAATCCAATGGGCTAATGGCGTATGTTCACTGGATCAAAACAGATACTAATTCCAAAGAGAAAAAAAGTGCAGGAGAAATTACATTTCTTTTATAAGATCCTATGAAGAATTCGAAGACTTTTTTTTATGTGCCGTGTCCCCAAAGAACGTCAAAAAACCGTGGTTCTACATAACCCCCAGTCAGCTCTAACTTCATTTTTGATACTGAATTCAGATAAAGTCGCCATCTTGCTCTGATTACACACGTATCAAGGATCTTCAACTTCTGTTCAGTAATCTAATTCTATGTCCCTTCTTCCTTCAGGACATGGGCAATCATGACTCCCCACGACTTCCTATTAATTGTAACACAGAGATGTTTGTCCCTTTACTATTTCTTCTGGTTGTTCTTTCTTCAATACCCCTTATTACCAGTGCTCTCTTTCAGTTTCATTCCCTGTAACAGCCAGCGACATAGTGGCATTACCGCCTTGCTTGGGGTGAAATGATAACAAAAAATACATAAACTCGTTAAGTGGGTTTTCCGCAATTTTCTTCCATTCCTTTTCTCTTCAATATGTCCCATGAGTGTTATATTCTCTAAACCTTCTTTTCTCATCAGGTGTCCCCAAAATTTTAATTCCTTCTTCTTGTTGTTCCTGTTTCCTTTAATCATTTCACCCCATACAAGGTAATAAAGCCACTAAGACACAAGGGGTTAGCGAGTGTGAAAGAATAAGAAAGAAAAGAGAAATATTATTAAGGAGCGAGAAAAAAAAAGAGTATTCAGTAGGGTAGTAGATAAAGATTGACATCGCAGAAGAAGTGGATTTATACCTTTGTCAAAGATATTTGCCCTAATTGAACATAACGATACCAAAGGGAATTGTAATTTGCTATATATATATATATATATATATATATATATATATATATATATATATATATATATATATATATAGTTACGTTAAAAAAACTTAGTAGTCCTTATGATTGAGAGAGATATGAAAATAATCCCTCCCTAAACTGTACCATGTCTCTTTAACTACTCCTTTTACACTCTCTGTTAAATTACAAAAACTTACACCACCCATCAATTTTAATTTCACTTTTCGTTTCATTTCATTTTTGGAAGTGCTATCTGATGATCCGGCGTCTTTTAAAAGGGCTCTGGTGAAATAAATTATTATACTGGTACCTTAAAGTGGTCTATTTGTCTTTTATATATATATATATATATATATATATATATATATATATATATATATATAGTTAAATTCCCAGATCAATTCTGTGAACAAGACAGATTGGTATTTTTTACATATATATATATATATATATATATATATATATATATATATATATATTTTGTGTATATATATGTATATGTATATATACATATATGTATATATATATATATATATATATATATATATATATATATATATATATATGAAGAAATATAGTTTTTAGGTGTGCTATTTTATGGGATAAAGTGCTCAATAACAAAGATAGAGCGTATGTAAATATAAATGTAAAAGTGTATTGAATTGAAATATATATATATATATATATATATATATATATATATATATATATATATATATAGTTAAATTCCCAGATCAATTCTGTGACAAGACAGATTGGTATTTTTACAATTGTGATATATATATATATATATATATATATATATATATATATATATATGTATATATATATATATATATATATGTATATATATTTGTGTATATATTTGTATATGTATATATGTATATATATATATATATGAAGAAATATAGTTTTTAGGTGTGCTACATTTATGGGATAAAGTGCTCAATAACAAAGAGTGCGTATGTAAATATAAATATAAAAGTGTGTATTGAATTTATATATATATATATATATATATATATATATATATATATATTCTTTGTATCAGTCGTTTGTATTAACTGCACTGATCTGATTTGTCATCAATTAAAAAAAATAGCGCACAAATACGCATGCGCGCGTTCTTACTCATGCGTAACAATGCACGCATGCGTACTCAGTTATGATTTATGGATAGGACAACAACAGAAGCGCGATCAGTTTTGTGAAGAAAAGAAAAAGTGAAGAATCAGAAAAAAGAAGCTGTTGGTAAATCGGTGATTGAGGTTTAGTTCATTTGCACTAATCACCGGTTGATAATTAACCCACCCCACGGAAAAAGAAATCCCCACGGTCGTGAAAAATCATTACAAACTAATCAACACAGAGACGGCTCTGTTGAGTCAACGGTTCTGAACAATGGCATTTATAATTTCGCTTTTGAATGGTTTAAGGGCATAGCCAGATGGACAAACTACAGGACTGGTAACTACAAGGTTCACGGTTCTTGCTTGTCCCGATTTTTATTTCGACAAACATGATTTTCCAGATGATTTCCATATTTAATAGATTTTATTCCACGTTCATTTATTTTTTTCTGATAGCATTCACTTACCACTCGCCTCGGTAACAATCAGAGGTGGATTTGTTTTTAAAGTTACCTTCTAGACTTTGCTAAAAGAGGCAGCACCCACAAGACAATTGGTGGTTTGAATCCAGTTTCCTTCTAGACTGATTGCCATCCAAGGCTATAGGATACTGTCTGTCGTTCTACTTTACAAATAGATAGGATAATAGAGATGGCTTTACTAAGGGCATAAGCAATTGAGTGGAAGTAATGAACTTGACTGGAATTCGAACTCGGCTCTCCGATTCCACAATGCGAGCCGCTAACGATTACTACACCGTGTCTGACATTAACTCAAATTACGTACAAATACACTACTTCATTTTTTATGTGTCATTTCCCATCAGGACTAAGGGGGTCATGGCTCTCCACAACTTCTTATCCTTTGTAATTGTAAACAATGTATGTTCATTTACTATATCTGCCAGTGCTTGTTCCGCTACCTATGTACATTAGCTCCCTAAATGTGTTTCATATTGTTTGCTTTTGCTCCTTTAATTTCAAAATAACATGCGAGTGTTAATTTCTTCAAGCCTTCTTTCCTCGCTTTGCGTTCCAGAAATTTCAACTTTTGACGTTCTGTTTTTTTTTTTTTTGTTTACCATTTAAAAAAAAAAACAACAACTTTCTCATTGCTCATATGTTTCGTCTATGGTATTCTTCGTAGAACCACTGCTCTTCTGCCTCAGATCTCGTCTTCCTTTACAAGGAAATTGTCCAGCATTCATTCCTCTATCCCTCGGTTGATATCGCATAAGAGTTTACCGCTTTTTTGTTTATTTCTGTCACTTTCTCACAGACATGACGTGGCTTCCCTCTGCCTTTTCTACAAATATTTTCATGGCAACTGTTCTGATGAGCTACTTTCACTGGTGCCCCAACTTCTTGCGGTTGGTTCGTGTCTTAGTCCCACATTTTCATTGTCAAAACGGTTAAAATGAAACTGCCTCTTCTACTCCCCACAACTTCTTTCACACTTCCCGACAATGGAACCCTTTCCCTACTTCTTGCTTCCCCTGATAGCTATAATGTTCAAATATTCAAATATAATGTCAATCGACATCTTCTGATGCCTTGATCCCTGTCCTTCTCTATATCCTTTCCTCAAACACCCCCCTCCTTTACTCTTGCTCTCACTCTCTGTAACCCCTTGCGTGCTAGTGGCACTCCCGCCTTGCTTGGGGTGAATATTTTTTTTTTTTAAAAGGTCTTTCCTGTTTCTCAATATTTTGTTTAGATTTTAGAAGCATCTTTCGGTATTCGAATGCATCTTTGGATTTCTGCGTCCTGTTTTCGGTCGTTCGTTGTATAAGAACATGTGTCATATTCAGGAAGGCCAATTTTGTAATGCAAAGTAGCAACCAAAGGGCCATTACGAGGATAAATTGTCGTCATTTTATATTTTAATTTCGCACAATACAGTATAGTAGAGTCTGTTGGGAACTGTATGTGAGAAAAAGAACACCATGACGAAAGTCACTCGGCCAGTAATTTTAAAACGACATGCTGTACTGTTTGGCACTCACGCCTGAAGCTCCAATATGAGCATTTCAGAGGATTCGGAAAGAGTTGGATGAGTCTAAGGGTAATTACATAGGCATGACAATCTGATCATTCTGATAAGAAAAGAACTCTCGAATTTGTTGTTGAGAGCATCAAACACAACAAGGTTGCCGACATCAAATGCCCTGAGGAGGTTGTGTTGTCTTGGGTCAAGAGAGTGATTCCTGGAAGACCGTATATCTTGCAAAAGGACACTGCTCCATGCCACACAAATAGGAGAAGACAGACATGGTTGTCAGACAATTTCTTCGACTACATCATTGCTTACATCTGGCTACCTAACTATCCAGACTGCGCCACTCTTGATTATTATGTGCGTGCGCAGTTGAGCGAGAGATCAACAAAACCCTTTGCAACACCAAAGATGAAATGAAGGCAAGGATTATTGCAGCATTCATCAACTTAAACAAGGAGACCGTCCAGAAGATTTCGAAGTCGTCTAGAGGCCGTGGTAGAGCATATGGTGATTTTATAGAGTAAATTTATTCTTTAGTATTTCAAGATATTTTTGTGTAAATATATCCGTTAAAATGAGATATCCGTGCCATTTTCATTTTTTGCGTCATTTAGACGACAATTTATCCATCCCGCTCTGTATAACCAAAATCCGGAAGAGCATCGTACGAGGGTCGGTTGAAACGTTAATCAGAATAAAAATATACTAACATCTAAGATGAGGTATTTTAACTATTTACATTGTTCGGACTGTTGTCCACATATTTTTTGTTATATTCAACGTTTCGGCCGTTGTACGCTCCGGCCTTCTTCAGAATCTGTCTATATTTCTGAGGTGAGGTTTTGTAGATATTTACTCTATTTACATTGTTCGGACTGTTGTCCTCATCTTTTTTTTTTCCATATTCACAACGTTACGGTCGTTGTACGCCACGGCCTTCTTCAGGATCTGTCTGTATTTCTGAGATGAGGAATTTTAATTATTTGCACTATTTACATTGTACGGACAGTTGTCTTCATTTTTATTGTGATAGTCACGACTTTTCGGCCGTTATACGCTCCGGTCTTCTCCAGGTGATATACATTGAAATTTCGCAGTGAACCCTTTATTTCTTCCATTGGGGTAGACTGTTCTAGTTCCACGTGCCATGCCTTTTCAATATATATATATATATATATATATATATATATAGCTTCGGAAATACGCACTTTTATTGCGCTGGAGGGTGTCGTCTGTGACGTAATTACTCAGGTCATTGGGTAGTTTCGGGCCTTACAACACCATACCATCCTCGCTGAGTCGACCCCGTCAGAGCTGATCAGGCTCCGACGCACCCCGCTTCTGTACCACGCTATGCGACACTGATTTTTATAATTGTCTCAGTCGACTTGTACTCGATACTAGCAGGATACACATAGGGAAAGTCCATAGCGCTCAGGTAAGTTGGGTTATTCAAAAAGTCAGAAGGAAGAAATTTTGTTAATTTGTTGCTAGTTTTAAGTTTATATATTAAAAACAGTGATAATAATATGTCCCATCCAGAATTACTGTAGGTTAACCGATTAAAATAAATGTACTTTTATGTATATATATATATATATATATATATATATATATATATATATATAGAGAGAGAGAGAGAGAGAGAGAGAGAGATACACATAGTGAGCCAGACAAACCTACCTAGGTTTCACCTAAACGGATCGTCAGGGAAAGTCAAGCTAACGAGGCAAAGAGAAACACATATTTATAGGCGATAGCTAAATCATACCACGTGACCAAAAACCACAAACACAAACCTAAGTGGGGGGTCGAAAACGAGTCTAGTTATCTATATTTATATGTATATATATATATATAAAATCACCCTTTCTCCTGAGAGCTCAATATATAATAGAGTTATATATATATATATATATATATATATATATATATATATATATATATATATATATATATATAATCGAATGATATATATAATATATATTTGAGGTGTTTAGTCCGTTTCATCTTCAAGCGAGATTTTTGAATTTTAAGGTTCTAAAATTTCGCTTGAAGATGAAACGAGACTAAACACCCTAATTCAACTTAATTTTAATAATTATTTGATGGTTTCGGCTCTCGTTTGTGAAACATGAGAACTCTTATATAAGGAAGGAATCCTATTTTTAAACAAAAAATATTATTATAATAAAGCTCTACTTGTATGGAGCACTGTCTTCTTAAAAAAAAAAACAAAAATACTAAGGAACCACGGATTATGCATCAACGTATTCTTTTCTCTTTTCTGCATACCTGCATATATATATATATATATATATATATATATATATAATATATATATATATATATATAATTGATTGAGCTCGAGAAAAGGGTGAATTTAAACAGTGGCTGCTGCTGTTAATGCAATACTCTTCTACTGAATCGAGCTCACCCATCTACTAAAGTCTTTCGCATAGTAAAAACGATAAAATTTCCCCTTCTGCTGCTGCGACGATAGCTAGTGGGTAGAATCTCTGACTGGTACCAAATTGGGCTTTAGATTCCGGTTTCAAGGAATTGTATGTCTAGTCACATTGATGAGCTGTGATGCAGCGAAATAGTTCAGTCTGTGGATGCCTATATATATATATATATATATATATATATATAGTATATATATATATATATATATATATATATATATATATATATATATATATATTTTAACATACAACGTGTGTTAGCACGTGCGATATGACTTCATCAGCCGCCGACCAGAGTTGATGAGTGGCTGTGGCGGACTGCCACCCCTGCCATAGCCACTGAAATATATATATATATATATATATATATATATATATATATATATATATATATATATATATATATATATATATATATATTACATCGAGGGATAATTGATTTTTAAATAGACCCCTCGTTTTTATTCATTAAACATTTTATATTACGTATATCGAGAAAGAGAAAGAGAGGAGATAGAAGGAAGATATCGAGAGAGAGAGAGAGAGAGACTAAGAGAGAGAGGAAAAAGAAAGATACAGAGAGAGAAAGAGATAGAAGACAGGGAGAGATATATAGAGAGAGAGTGTGAGAAGGAAGGAACAGAGAGAGAGAGAGAGAGAGAGAAAGAGTACGGGAGAGAGATAGAAAAATAAAGCGATAAGGTAGGAAGGAAGACAGAGAGAGAGAGAGAGAGAGAAAGAAGGCAAAGGGAATGAGAAAGAAGTAACAGAAAGAGAGACAGAAGGAAGACAGAGTGAGAGAGTACAATAAAGAGAGAATGAGAAACAAGAAACAGAGAAGGAAGGAAAACAGAGAGAGAGAGGGGACAAGAAGACAGAAAGAGAGAGAGAGAGAGAGAGAGAGAGAGAGAGAGAGAGAGAGAGAGAGAGAGAAAGAAAGAGTCAGGTGACCTTTTTCATCCAGCCTTTATACATTCGTTAATCGGGTCTGTTATTCCACCAAAACCTCCTCCTGCTTGGAGATTTCACAATTAGAATTCAGCCAAGCAAAGGTCAGTAAATCATTCTCTTTTCATCACTTTTTCAAATGTCATTTCTTTTAATTTTTTTTTATCATTTCACCCCAAGCAAGGCAAGAATGCCACTAAGACGAAGGCTATTACAGAGAGTGAAGGAGAGAGAAAAAAAACTGGATATAACTTTATTGCCTTGCATGGGGGGAAATGATTAAAAAACAAACATCATTTATATTTACTACATATTAATTTAATAATTTCCAAAAATATAAACTGAATAGTATGAATTATTGGGGGAGAAATGTTTTATAAAACTATTAAATAATAAACTGGACCCCAAGGTGAATTACTACGTATTAATATAATTTAAAATATATAAGTAAAAACACATTAAAATCTCATAATAGTAACGACCTAACAATATATAATAATAATAAATTTGTATTTATAGAAGTTACTATTGGACATATAATGGGGGATTCGTTTTCTAGACTTATTAAATAATAAATGAAAAGTCTAAGAGAATTACTACATATTAATATAATAACTGGAAAATACATATTGATAGATACACACGTGAAACTCCAATGATAGTAAGGCTTAAATAAAATATCAGTTTCAGAGATGCTGTCATTTTCAATGTCGTGAGTATATTTGAATTCATAGACTTTTCTACTGGACATAAAATGGGGGATTCGTTTTCTGTTGTTATTATATAATAAACTGAACCCCCAAGAGAATTACTACATATTAATATAATAATTGGAAAATATATATTGAGAGATACACACGTGAAACTCCAATGTTAGTAAAGGTTAAACAAAATGTCAGTTTCATAGATGCTGTCATTTTCAATGTCGTGAGTATATTTGAATTGATAGAAGATTCAGTTGGACATAAAATGGAGGATCGATTTTATATAGCTATCAAGTTGTAAACTGGTCCCTGTCAAAAATGACTACATATTAATATATGACAACGACTGACATATGAAAACGTTCATTTCATGTTTATACCGAGCATTGTATATTGGTATCATATATTGTATAATGTAGCAAAATATTGTCTGTTTATATATAATTTATGTAAAAAGCTTTCTTCAAAGCAGCCGTTCTAGTCACTGTTTACTCAGAATATGAGTAGAGTATAATTATTTCTGATCTAACAGGTTCACAGTGATCGATCTCTAAGACGATTAAGATTCGGTATTTTCCAGAAATTATTGAGCAGCCAAAGTTGCGTCTGACATGAAGCCAAATAAAGAGTGACAATGTCGGGAGAGTAAGGTTAGGAAGAGTGGAGAGCTAGGTTGTAAGCGGTGCGGAGAGCAGTTCTGTTGGGGAAGAGCTGACGAACATCGAGAAAGGAATACGGAAAACGGCTTGGTACATAGAGACGAGATAGAAAGACGAAAACAATGAGCAGGGAGAAAGTAAATGCGGTGTAGAGAGGTCGGAATGAAATAGTGAAAGTGCCAGGGTACGGTGTGAGGGGAGGGGGCAGATAGAAAGAGAAGCTAGGAAGATGCGAAAGAAGGTTAGTGAATTGATGTGGAATCTAAATAAAATAGAAGTTAAAGACAATATGCAGGTGTTATGGATTAAAACGAAAGAAGACAAACAGAGAAGGAAAAACGATGACATGGCAGATGGGAACGAAAGACGAAAAGAAAAATTGAAAGAAAACAGTTCCAAACACGAAGGAGAAAGTGGGGGGGGGGAGAGAAAGAAAGACAGATTGTAAAAAAGAAAGAGAGAAGGCAGAGCGATCAAGGAGAGAAGTTTGAAAAAAAAAGAAAAAAAGAAAGAAAAAGAAAGAAAAAAGAAAGAAAGAATACTAACAAAGAGAGAATGTTGAGAAAGAAAGAAAGAAAGAAAGAAAGAAATAAAGAAAGAAAGAAATAAAGAAAGAAAGAATGAACGAAGCGTGAGAAACAAAGAAAGAAGTTTGAGAAAGAAAGAAAGAACGAACGAAGGGGGACTGACAAAGAAAGAAAGAAAGAAAGAAAGAAAGAAAGAAAGAATGAAAGAAAGAAAGAAGAATACGAAGCAAAGAGAAAATGAAGAAAGACAGAGTAAAAGCAGGGATAGAAAGGATGTTAGTGGAACAAAGAGAAGAGAGCGCTAAAGAAAGAAATAAAGAATTTAAGCAAAGAAAGGAGGAAGAGAGACAAAGAGAGATGGATGCGAAAGAAAAAGAGAAAGAATAACAAAAGGAGAAAGACAAAGAGAGAAGGTTGATAAAGAAAAAGAAAGAAAGGGCGAAGGGAAAGAAAAACAAAGAGAGAAGGTTTAGTAATGAAAAAGAAAGACGAAGGGAGAGATGCAAAGAGATAAGTTTGAGAAAGAAAGAAAGAAAGAAAGAGCGAAGAGTGAGAGACAACCAGACTAGATGAGAAGGCACTTTTGAACGAAAAGAGAAAATGAAAAAATTGAATGGAACCAGATTAAAGAGAAAAAAAAGAAATAATGTACTAAAAAAGAGTGAAGGTAGAGAGAACAAAAATGAGAGTTTCAGAAAGAAAGAAAGAAAGAAAGAAAGAAAGAAAGAAAGAAAAAAAGAAAGAAAGAGAGAAAGAAAGAAAGCGAGAAAGAAAGAAAGAGAGAAAGAAAGAAAAAAAGAAAGAAAGAAAGAGAGAAAGAAAGAAAGAAAGAGAGAAAGAAAGAGAGAAAGAAAGAGAGAAAGAAAGAAGAGAACGAAGAAAACAGAGAAAAGGATTCGTCCAAAATAAAGGGATTCATTTTCTATAGTAATTATATAATAAACTGAACCCCCAAGAGAATTACTACATATTAATATAATAATTGGAAAATATATATTGAGAGATACACACGTGAAACTCCAATGTTAGTAAGCGTTAAACAAAATATCAGTTTCATTTTCCGTATTCCTTTCTCGATGTTCGTCAGCTCTTCCCCAACAGAACTGCTCTCCGCACCGCTTACAACCTAGCTCTCCACTCTTCCTAACCTTACTCTCCCGACATTGTCACTCTTTATTTGTTTATTTTGAACAGAGTGAAAGTAAGGATGGAATAGAAGGTAGAGAAACAAAGAGAAAAGTCAGATAAAGAAAGAAAGAAAGAAAGATAGAAAGAAAGAAAGAAAGAAAGAAAGAATCTAAGCAAAGAAACAAAGAAGGGAGAGATGCAAAGATAGAAAGTTGAGAAACAAAGGAAGAATCTATGCAAAGAACAACGAAGGGGGAGAGAGACAAAGAAAGAGGTTTGCGAAAGAAAGATAGAAAGAAAGAAGGGAGAGTGACAAAAAGAGAAAGATGAGAAAGAAAGAGAGAGGTGGAGATTGACAAAGAGAGTAGGTTGAAAAAAGAAAAAGAATCTATGTAAAGAAAGAACGAAGGGAAACAGACAAAGAGAGAAGTTTGAGAAAAAAGAAAGAGAGATGAGAGAGTTTGAGAAAGAAAGAAAGAAAGATAGAAAGAAAGAGAGTGACAAAGGGAGAAGGATGAGAAAGAAGAGGAAAAATGAATCTATGCAAAGAAAGAACGAAGAGAAAGAGACAAAGAGAGAAGCTTGAGAAAGAAAGAAAGAAAGAAAGTAAGAAGGGAGAGTGACAAAAAGAGAAGGATGAGAAAGAAAAAAGAAAAATAATCTATACAAGGAAAGAACGAAGGGCAAGAGACAAGGAGAGAAGGTTTATATCGAAAGAAAGAAAGAAAGAAAGAAAGAAAGAAAGAAAGAAAGAATGGCATGAAGGGCGTGAGAGACAAGTAAAAGAAAGAAAGAACGAAAGGAGCAAAGGGAGAGAAACAAAGAGAAAAGTTGAGAATGAAAGAAAGAAAATATGAAGGGAGAGAGAGAGACAAAGAGAGAATGTTTACAAAGAAATACTCTATGCAAAAAAGGGTGAAGGAAGAGAGACAGATAATTTTGGGAAAAAAGAAAGAACGTGAGGATTGAGACAAAGAGTGAAGTTTGAGAAAGAAAGATGGAAAGAAAGAAAGAAACTAGGGGAAAGAGAAAGACAAATAAAGAATTAGGAAGAAGAAAGAGAGAACGAATGGTGAGAGACAAAGCAAAGAAAACGTGACGACAGAAATAGAAATAGAAATAGATAAGAAAAAAAAAGAGAAAGAATATGTACAAAGAAAGAGAGAAGGGAGAGAGTGAAAGAGAGAAGTTTGTGAAAAGTAAATGAGATAGAATCTGTGCAAACAGAGTTGGAAGGATAGGGACAAAGAGAGAAGGATGTGAGGAAGAAAAATCGAAGGGTGAGAGACAAAGAGAGAAGGTTGAGGAAGAAATAAAGAAAGAATAAAGGGAGAGAGATAAAGAGAGAAGTTTGAGAAAGAAATAATCTAAGCAAAAAAAAAGGTGAATGAAGAGAGACAAAGAGCGAAGGGTGATGAAGAAATAAAGAAAGAAAGAAAGGGTAAAGAGAGAAAGAGAGAAAAGGAAAAAAAAAAGGTTAAAAATGAAAAGAAAGACGATGGGAGAGATTGAAAGAGAGATGTCCGAGAAAGAAAGAGAGAAATAGCGAACGGTGAGAGCGGATCAGAGAAGGAATATCAATGAGAGGGCACGTGTGAACGAAAGAGAAAAAGAAAAATGAAAAGAAACCAGACACAAGTTCAAATGAGAATAGAATTAAAGTGAGAAAAAAGGAGAGAATGTAAAAAGAAAGAGGAAAGCTAAAGAGAAAAAAGACGGAATTTTGCAAAAAAAAAAAAAAAGAAAGAAAGAAAGAAAGAAGAAAAAAGAGAAAAGGACGAAAGACAGAGCGAGTGTAGGGATAGGATGGAAGATAGTGAAACAAAGAGAAAAGTGAGATAAAGAAAGAAAGAATGAATCTAAGCAAAGAAAGAACAATGGGAGAGAGACAAAGAGAGAGGTTTTCGAAAGAAAGGAAGAAAAAAAGAATCTATGCAACGAAAGAACAATGGGAGAGAGACAAACAAAGAGGTTTTCGGAAGAAAGGAAGAAAGAAAGAAAGAAGCTATGCAACGAAAGAACAATAGCAGAGAGACAAAGAGAGAGGTTTGCGAAAGAAAGAAAGAAAGAAAGAAAGAATCTATGTAAAGAAAGAACAAAGGGAGTGACACAAAGAGAGATATTTGCGAAAGAAAGAAAGAAATAATCTGTGCAAAGAAAAAACAAAGGGAGTGAGACAAAGAGAGGTTTGCGAAAGAAAGAAAGAAGAAAGATTCTATGCAAAGAAAGAACAAAGGGAGAGAGACAAAGATAGACGTTTGCGAAAGAAAGAAAGAAGGAAAGAATCTATGCAAAGGAAGAACAAAGGGAGAGAGACAAAGAGAGACGTTTGCGAAAGAAAGAAAGAAGGAAAGAATCTATGCAAAGGAAGAACAAAGGGAGAGAGACAAAAAGAGACGTTTGCGAAAGAATGAATGAAGGAAAGAATCTATGCAAAGGAAGAACAAAGGGAGAGAGACAAAGAGAGACGTTTGCGAAAGAATGAAAGAAGGAAAGAATCTATGCAAAGAAAGAACAAAGGGAGAGAGACAAAAAGAGACGTTTGCGAAAGAATGAAAGAAGGAAAGAATCTATGCAAAAGAAAGAACAAAGGGAGAGAGACAAAGAGAGACGTTTGCGAAAAGAATGAAAGAAGGAAAGAATCTATCTAAGAAAGAACAAAGGGAGAGAGACAAAGAGAGACGTTTGCGAAAGAATGAAAGAAGGAAAGAATCTAAAAAGGAAGAACAAAGGGAGAGAGACAAAGAGAGACGTTTGCGAAAGAATGAAAGAAGGAATGAATCTATGCAAAGAAAGAACAAAGGGAGAGAGACAAAGAGAGACGTTTGCGAAAGAATGAAAGAAGGAAAGAATCTATGCAAAGAAAGAACAAAGGGAGAGAGACAAAGAGAGACGTTTGCGAAAGAATGAAAGAAGGAAAGAATCTATGCAAAGAAAGAACAAAGGGAGAGAGACAAAGAGAGACGTTTGCGAAAGAATGAAAGAAGGAAAAGAATCTATGCAAAGAAAGAACAAAGGAGAGAGACAAAGAGAGACGTTTGCGAAAGAATGAAAGAAGGAAAGAATCTATGCAAAGGAAGAACAAATGGAGAGAGACAAAGAGAGACGTTTGCGAAAGAATGAAAGAAGGAAAGAATCTATGCAAAGGAAGAACAAAGGAGAGAGACAAAGAGAGACGTTTGCGAAAGAATGAAAGAAGGAAAGAATCTATGCAAAGGAAGAACAAAGGAGAGAGACAAAGAGAGACGTTTGCGAAAGAATGAAAAAAGGAAAGAATCTATTTGAACAAAGGAAGAGACAAAGAAGACGTTTGAAAGAATGAAAGAAGGAAGAAAAATGCAAAGAAAGAAAAGAAAAAGGGAGAGACAAAGAGAGACGTTTGCGAAAGAATGAAAGAAGGAAAAAAATCTATGCAAAAGGAAGAACAAAGGAGAGAGACAAAGATAGACGTTTGCGAAAGAAAGAAAGAAGGAAAGAATCTATGCAAAGGAAGAACAAAGGAGAGAGACAAAAGAGAGACGTTTGAGAAAAAGAATGAAAGAAGGAAAGAATCTATGCAAAACGAAGAACAAAGGGAGAGAGACAAAGAGAACGTTTGCGAAAAGAATGAATGAAGGAAAGAATCTATGCAAAGGAAGAACAAAAGAGAGAGACAAAGAAGACGTTTGCGAAAAGAATGAAAAGAAGGAAAGAATCTATGCAAAGGAAGAACAAAGGGAGAGAGAAAAGAGAGACGTTTGCGAAAGAATGAATGAAGGAAAAGAATCTATGCAAAGGAAGAACAAAGGGAGAGAGACAAAGAGAGACGTTTGCGAAAGAATGAAAGAAGGAAAGAATCTATGCAAAGGAAGAACAAAGGGAGAGAGACAAAAGAGACGTTTGCGAAAGAATGAAAAAAGGAAAAATCTATGCAAAGAAAGAACAAAGGGAGAGAGACAAAGAGAGACGTTTGCGAAAGAATGAAAGAAGGAAAGAATCTATGCAAAGGAAGAACAAAGGGAGAGAGACAAAGAGAGACGTTTGCGAAAGAATGAAAGAAGGAAAGAATCTATGCAAAGGAAGAACAAAGGGAGAGAGACAAAGAGAGACGTTTGCGAAAGAATGAAAGAAGGAAAGAATCTATGCAAAGAAAGAACAAAGGGAGAGAGACAAAGAGAGACGTTTGCGAAAGAATGAAAGAAGGAAAGAATCTATGCAAAGGAAGAACAGAGGGAGAGAGACAAAGAGAGAGGTTTGCGAAAAAATGAAAGAAGGAAAGAATCTATGCAAAGAAAGAACAAAGGGAGGGTGACATAGAGAGATGTTTGCTAAAGAAAGAAAGAAAGAATCTATGCAAATAAAGAACAAAGGGAGAGAGACAAACAAAGAGATTTGCCAACGAAAGAATCTATGCAAAGGAAGAACAAAGGGAGAGAGACAAAAGAAAGTTTTGCGAAAGAAAGAAAGAAAGAATATGTGCAAAGAAAAAACAAAGGGAGTGAGACAAAGAGAGAGGTTTGCGAAAGAATGAAAGAAAGAATCTATGCAAATAAAGAACAAAGGGAGAGAGAGAGAGAGAGGTTTGCGAAAGAAAGAAAGAAGAAAGAAGAAAGATTCTATGCAAAGAAAGAAGAAAGGGAGAGAGACAAAGAGAGAGGTTTACGAAAGAAAGAAAGAAGGAAAGAATCTATGCAAGAAAGAACAAAGGGAGAGTGAAATAGAGAGATGTTTGCTAAAGAAAGAAAGAAAGAATCTATGCAAAGAAAGAACAAAGGGAGAGAGACAAAAGAAAGTTTTGCGAAAGAAAGAAAGAAAGAAAGAATCTATGCAAAGAAAGAACAAAGGGAGAGAGACAAAAAGAGAGATTTGCAAAAGAAAGAAAGAAAGAAAAGAAAAAAGAAAGATAAAGAATGGAGAGTCAAAAAGAGAAGGAGGAGAAAGAATTAAGAAAAAAAGAATCTATGCAAATAAAGAACGAAAGGAAAGAGACAAAGAGAGAAGTTTGAGAATGAAAGAAAGAAAGAATGGAAAGTGACAAAGAGAGAAAGATTAGAAAGAAAATGAAAAAGAATCTGTGCAAATTAAGAACGAAGTGTGAGAGACAACGAGAGAAGTTTTATATAGAAAGAAAGAAAGAAAGAAGAAAGGGAGAAACAGACAAGAAGTAGAAGAAAGAATGAAGGGATCAAAGGAAGAGAGAGAGAGAGAGAGAAGAGAGAGAGAAAAAAAAAGAAAGAAATAATGATAGAAGAGGGGGAGACAAAGAGATAAGGTTGAGAAAGAAACGAAGTAAGAGCAAATGTAGAGAGATAAAGAGAGAAAGTTGAGGAAGAAATAATCTAAGCAAAAAAGGGGTGAAGGGAGAGAGATAACATAGAAGTTTCGAGTAGAAAGAAAGAAAGAAAGAAAGAAAGAAAGAAAGAAAGAAAGAAAGAATAGATAGATAGAAAGAAAAGGAGAAAGAATATGTACAAAGAAAGAAAGAAGGGAGAAGACAAAGAGAGAAGTTTCAAAACGAAACTGATGTTGAACCTGTGCAAAGCAAGAATGAAGGCAGAGGGAAAAGAGATGAGGGTGATAAAGAAAGAAAGAAAAAAAGAAAGAAAGAAAGCATGATGAGAGACAAAGAGAGAATTTTGAGAAAGAAATAAAGAATCTAAGCAAAGAAAAGAGTGAGGTCAGAGAGACAAAGAGAGATGGCAGAGAAAGAAATAAAGTAAGAACTAAGGGAGAGATGCAAAGAGAGAATCTATGTAATAAAAAGGGGAAGTGTGAGAGACAAAGAGAGAAGGTCGAGTAAGTAAGAAAGAACGAAGGTAGATAGACAAAGAGGGAAATTTGAGAAAGAAAGGATGAAGGGAGAGGGACAAAGAGATAAGGTTGAGTTAAAAAGAAAGAATGAACGAAGCGTGAGAAAGAAAGAAAGAATTTTGAGAAAGAAAGAACGAAAGAAAGAAGGGGGACTAACAATAAAAGAAAGAAAGAAAGAAAGAAAGAAAGAAAGAAGCGTGGGAAACTAAGAAAGAAGTTTGAGAAAGAAAAAAGAAAGAAAGGAAAAGAACGAAGAGGGACTAACAAAGAGAGAATGCTGAGAAAGAAAGAAAGAAAGAAAGAAAGAAAGAAAGAATGAACAAAGCGTGAGAAACAAAGAAAGAAGATTGAGAAAGAAAGAAAGAACGAACGAAGGGGGACTGACAAAGAAAGAAAGAAAGAAAGAAAGAAAGAAAGAAAGAATGAACGAAGCATGAGAAACAAAGAAAGAAGTTTGAGAAAGGAAGAAAGAACGAAGAGGGACTAAAGAAAGAAAGAAAGAAAGAAAGAAAGAAAGAAAGAAAGAAAGAAAGAAAGAATGAACAAAGCGTGAGAAACAAAGAAAGAAGTTTGAGAAAGAAAGAAAGAACGAAGGGGTACTAACAAAGAGAGAATGCAGAGAAAGAAAGAAAGAAAGAAAGAAAGAAGAATGATGGGAGGGAGATAAAGAAAGAAAGTTGAGAAAGAAATAAAGAAAGATGAGATAAGCAGCCATTGAAAGTAAGAAGAGGGAGAGAGAGAGAGAGAGGGTAGAGAGAGAGAGGGGAGAGAAGTAGTGGAGAGAAGTAAATGATAGAGCAGAAAAGTGAAAGAATTAGAGAAAAGAGAGAAGGAAAGGAGAATAAATGAAAAATGAAACAAAAAAGAGAAAAGGAAATTAAGGCGTGACAAGAGAAAGAAAGAAAGAATGAACGAAGCGCGAGAAACAAAGAAAGAATGAGAGAAAGTGGAGAGAGAAAAGAAAAGAAGAAAAGATACAAAAGAGAAGGCAGCAAAGAGAGAGAGAGAGAGAAGAGAGAGAGAGAAGAGAGAGAGAGAAGAGAGAGAGAAGAGAGAGAGAGAGAGAGAAGAGAGAAGAGAAAGAGAAGACTTTTGTGAAGCATATGTTACCATAATGGAAACAGAAGGGGAGTGATTTTTGAATTAGTTAATAGGAGAGAGATAAAAGAGAGAGCAAGTGTGCGAGAAAGAGAGAGAGAGAAAGACAGACAGACAGACAGAGAAAGAATGAAAGTGTGTAATAGTAAGAGGAATACACTGATACATTTACAAATTGCAAGTTATGAAGCCGAGCGTAGGCGGCGTTTAGGTCACACCCAATGAGGCATGAAATTAGTATCACTGGTTCCTAGTTACTGGCAGTTTGATGAAGACAATAACGGGCGGGGGACGCGGAGAAACGGATATATAGCAACAGTAAAGATGTTAACAAACGAACTTAGGTGGTTTGCTAGATGACGAGCATAGATATATATATATATAAAAGACTGATAAATACTTAGATAAACCTGAACAGATAGATAGATATGAACAGACTGATAGACAGAAAGATAGACATTAACAAGATGAGACAGACAGACAGACAGATAGATAGATAGATAGATAGATAGATAGATAAATATATAGATAGATGGATAGATAGATAGATAGATATAAACAAAATAAGATAGATATGAACAGACTAAAATAGATAGATATGAACAGACTGAGATAGATAGATATAAACAGAGTGAAATATATATATATATATATATATATATATATATAGAGAGAGAGAGAGAGAGAGATAGATAGATAGAGAGAGATATGAACTGTTTTAGATAAGATAGATAGATAGATAGATATGAACAGACTGATAGATAGACAGAAAGATAGATAGATATGAATAGACTGATAGATAGACAGAAAGATAGATATTAACAAGCTGAGACAGACAGACAGACAGACAGATAGATAGATAGATAGATAGAGAGATAGATAGATAGATAGATAGATAGATAGATATAAACAAAATGAGATAGATATGAACAGACTAAAATAGATAGATAAATAGATTTTTCGATAGATATGAACAGACTGAGATAGATAGATATAAACAGATAAATATATATATATATATATATATATATAGAGAGAGAGAGAGAGAAAGAGATAGATAGATAGATAGATAGATAGATAGATAGATATGAACAGACTTAGGTATGAACAAACTTAGATATGAACAGAGTGAAATAGAAGGAAAGAAGTAAGAAATGAAATGAAAGAAAGAAAGAAAGAAAGAAAGAAAGAAAGAAAGAAAGAAATATGGCACCTTGCATTTATTGGAAATATTCATAGAAATATGAGTTAATTTTTTCTTATTCAGTTTATTAAACAGGTTGTTAATTTTTTTTTCTTTAAAACGGAAAATAACTGGGTTGAAAATAATTCACTAAGAATGTACTAGACGATCCTAAGGAAAGAAGAAGGAAAGAAAAAAAAAAAGGAAGGAAGGAAGAAAAAAGAAAGAAAGAGAAATGTATGACGCATGACCCAGTTGATGGTAGAGATAGGTCTGCGTGTGGTCGACTTTTATTTTTTTAAAACAAAGGGAAGAATAGAATTGGAAATAATAAAAGAGAAAGAAAGGGAAAAGACATGATATCGACCAGATGTCGGTCAGAGGCCTCTGACCGACTCTTGCGTGAAAAACCCTTATCAATTTGGAGTGAAGAGAAATTTTTATTTTTTCTTTTTGAACAATAGAAACGAAATTTGTGATCTGAGAGAAAGTGTCTTTGGGTTGAGGGGGTGACCAGTGAAACGATATACAGAATTGACCTGTTAAGAATTGGACACCCAAAGAAAGTAGAGATATTTCTAGATAATTAAGATTTTTTCCATTAGGGTAAAACAAAGAAGTAAAAAAGAGGACAATTGCTTTTTTTCTCAGAGGGCGCCAAGAAGGCGGAAAAGAACCTTTTCTAAAGTCAAGACTAATTAGCAGCAGGCTGTTTGACAAAGTCAGGTGAAAGCTAAAGATTGTCATTTTGCGTACGTGCAAAAGGTGCGAAATCGGATTTTGTTTTTTTAAAAACCAGCACGAGGTAACCACACCCGCCAACAAAAGGGAGAGGGGTGTTCGGTCAATAACAATTGGTCGAATACAATCACGTGACCGCGGAAGAAGAAGGAAAAGAAAACCTCGATCAATAACTGTTGGACGAGGCGGTCACGTGGGCTGCGGAAAAGAAGAGAAAGAAAAGGTTCGATCAGGAACGATTGGTTGAGAGCGATCACCTGACATGAAGAGACTAAGAGAAATGATAGAGCATAGAAAGTAGGGTGAAAACAATAACGATAATGGAAATCAAAATTAATACGATATGAAATTATCGATAAAACCCTGACGCCGACATTTGTTGCGGCGTCAATATAAGCAGGACCCCAGTCGACAGAAATCAGTTTGAGTTGGAGATGCAGCCGGAGTTGGGCTGAGTTGCAGCAGGACCGCGGGCAGGGAAGATCCTGAACGACATAAGAGATTCACTCGATTTGCGGGCAAAGAACCCTCAGACAGAAGGACTTCCAGCCCAAGTCGAAGACAGAAGAACTCAGCCAAGTAGATGAAGAAGAAGATAGCCTGAAAACCTGAGAAGAGTTGGAGCAGAAAGATGAAGTTGGAGCTGAAGTTGAGTTGAAGTTGGAGTTAGGTTGACGTGAGTTGCAGTTCACCCTCGGACGACAGAAGAATCCTCGAAACAAGAAATCCTTCCAGCCCAAGTTGAAGACAAGAAATCTTCCACCGAATTGAAGAAGAAATTCCACTGAATCGAAGCAAGAAATCTTCCACTGAATCGAAGAAATCTTCCACTGAAAACAAGAAATCCTTCCAGCCCAAGTTGAAGACAAGAAATCTTCCACCGAATTGAAGCAAGAAATCTTCCACTGAATCGAAGCAAGAAATCTTCCACTGAATCGAAGCAAGAAATCTTCCACTGGGTTGAAACAAGAAATCTACCAGTCTAAACAGAAGAAGAAGAAGAAATACAACTCAAGTCGGAGAGAAGAATCAACTGCGAATGATCGATAGAAATTAGCCCCAGTGTCGAACTAAAACCACACCGACATACATACATGATTCTAGAAAAGTAGGTAATTCGACATTTTCCTATTGTGATAGAAGCTTGGGTGCCATAGTCCACAGAGCGGGTCAAATTGAGAACAATTTTGTTTTTTATGTAACGGACTTTAGATATAAAAAAGGATGTTACCCTTTTTATCAAAGTATTTTGTTTGGTGTCGTGAGTTTTATTTTATTTGTGTTTGCCACCCCCGTCGGACTCAACTTGTATCGGCCCCGATCCCTGCTGGTCCTGTCTGTCTAAGATCTAAACACAGCGTGGGTGGACAGACCGGAGATCAAATAGTTGCTTTAGTGACCAGGTATTGAAGCGAGTCAGGAAAGGCGAGGCTGGTGATCATCTGACCAAAGGGTTGGAGCGCAACCTTGACCCAGGAGGAACGACCAGAGGAGCGACGTCACCGTTGGCGCGTAACAAAGGATCCGACACTGGGCCAGGTGTAACCGTCACAGAAAGAAAGAAAGAAAGAAAAGAAAAGAAAAGAATGAAAGGAAGTAAGGATGGAAGGAACATTTAAACTGTGTGATGTTTGGAGACTTCTTGCTGAGAGGGGAAAAAGTAATCAGGCCATTCGTTAGAAAAAGCTTGGGCAAGCTTCTCTGGATCTCCAATTGGTATTTTTGAGTCTCTTCATAACCAGTAAAGAAATTGTCTTGCATTCGTTGCCATACAGAAAAAATAGCTGACATAAGAACATTTTCATACCTTTTAATAAAGACCCGGCTTATGTGCTTTGACATAGTGTATTGGTTAACGCGCTAGATCAATTGACTTGTGGGTTCGATCCTCGCTTGATTCACCTCATGCCACTTCCAAGCTACGCTTAATCGATTGATTGAACGGTTCGTTTATTTACGGTCTATCAACCCTTCGCAGGTTAATTAAAACAGTATCCTTTTGCTAGATTCTAAGAATTTTTAAAAATAATAATGATTTAGTGATACAAGTTATTCTCCCCCCAGCTATGGGCTAATTAGTAAGACATGTATCATTAGATCTTTATTATCTCAAAAGAAAATTTTTTGAATCTAAAAAATAATTTCTGGTTTTAAAATAAACTGCAAATGGTTGATAAGCCATAGAAAACGAATCGCCAACTCAATCAATCTGCTCTGAAAATATATAAATATATAAAAACTAACGTAAACAAACAGTGAGGGATAAGTTTATATATTGATTGTAATATAAAACGGATCCCTCACTTTATATCCACATTGTAATTTCTTGTTTGTCTAGCAAATTCTGATTCGGTAAGAATCCAGCGCTTCTCCCCCTCCAGATATAATGTAAGTATGTAAAAATATTTTATGGCTTTAAATACCCTACAAAGGGACGATAAGCCGTCAAAAGCAAATCAATCAAACAACAGACTAACAAAGTTAGTATTGAAATGAAGCAAGTAAATGTTGAAGATTTTTTTTCTATCTTCCCAATATAAGCTTTTGGTCTACGCTTGATCCAATTACGCGTAGCACCTTTAACTTTGGCATCGGATAACGCCTCTTTGCAATTCTGGAAGCAGCCAGAATTCTCATAGTGTCAAATCAGTGCTGCATAATAGATGTGCATCAATTGCGAATTTAAGGCCTTTCAATGTCTGTGTAATTTGTTGATTGTATTAATACGCCATTGGGATTTACTATTGCAGCCACAAAAAAAAAATATTTCACCCGTAGGGTTTATTTAGCAGACGGCTTGTTTGAGCGACTCGCTAGAAGACATTACTTTTATACGTCAGTGAATTTAGATGGTGCTAAAAATTCAACCATAGATCAACACTTTATATGCCAATTGGACATAGTAAAAAAGAATGCTATTACACACTGCCATCACAGTAACGCATTTAAACGGGAAAAAGGAAATCAAACATATACACTGCTAGAGATTCCGTAGTATATAATGGTAATAGTAATATTAGCAGTTTACTTATAAGTGAACATTTGACATTCTTTAACTGAGCAGCAATTACAAAAAAATTATAAAAAATCGTTCTCTTAAGACAATTTTTATGAAAAATAGGGTTTTCAAGTTCAGTAATTGTTATCACTCTTTCTCTCTCTCTCCCTCTCTCTCTCGCTCTCCCTCAGCGTATTATATTTTCTCCCCCGTTTATATGTGTTAGTTTACTGTGATGTCACTGTGTAATAGCATTCTTTTTTACTATGTCCGATTGGCATATAAAGTGTTGATCTATGGATTGAATTTTTAGCACCATCTAAATTCACTGACGTATAAAAAGTAATGTTTTCTCCCAGTGCCTCAAACAAGGCGTCTGCCTAAATAAGCCCTACAGGTATCTATCTTTTTATCTAAATCTATCTATCGTATTAATACAATCAACAAATTACACAACATTGAAAGGCCTCTAATTCGCAATTGATGCATCTATTATGCAGCACTGATTTCTATCTATCTATTCTATCTATCTATCTATCTATCTAAGAGGCGTTATCCCATGCTATTTATCAATCTCAGTCCGTTCATATCTATCTATCTATCTATCTATCTATCTATCTATCTATCTATCTATCTATCTATCTATCTAATTCTGTTCATATCTATCTATCTATCTATCTATCTATCTAATTCTGTTCATATCTATCTATCTATCTATCTATCTATCTATCTATCTATCTATCTAATTCTGTTCATATCTATTTATCTATCTATCTAATTCTGTTCATATCTATCTATCTATCTATCTATCTATCTATCTATCTATCTATCTATCTATCTCATTCTTCCCTATCTCAGTCATCTCTACTCTCTCTCTCCCCATCTATATATCGAATTCTGTTCATATCTATCGAATTCTGTTCATATCTATCTATCTATCTATCTATCTATCTATCTATCTATCTATCTATCTATCTATCTATCTATCTATGTCTGGTCTGTTCTATTAAAGACTTGTAGAGACTGTGGACGTTGAATTTCTGGCACTACCGTATTGGTTCGCAGAAAATATTGTCTAACCAATCTGTTGGAGAAGTCGCACTGTCTGTGAATAGGAACTTTATTTTAAAGATCCCCTACCCTTACAAGTCCTAGAAAACTACTATCTTGAGACGACCGTGAACTTTGCACTTGCTGGCCCGCAGAAAATAGTGTCTAACCAACGCGTTATTGAAGGCTCAGTGTTTTTGAATTGGTACGGTTATTTTACAAGCCTAACCTAGTGTGACATAAGACTTTGGTAGTGAGAGACACCAGGAAGATTCAACTGACGACATCAGCCTATGAGTCACGAGAATTTAGGTAGTTAACCATCACGTTAAGCTTAGCGGCCTATTTGTTTATCGATATAGGCACGATCGCAAACCGTCAAGTAAGATACAACAGCATTACAGAAAGCGGGGGGGGAACAAAAACAAATACCGTATCGGCAAGCAGATAGAAAAGTAGAAATGATTTTTTTTTGGGGGGGAAAGAATGAATGAATGAAAGGAAAAAAAAATTAGTATTGAAGAGTAAGACAAGAAACAAATCCTGTGGCGAGGAGGAGAGGCAGCGGGGGTGGGGGTGGGGGCCTTCGGTAAAGGGTGGAAGGGGGAGTGAACGATATGTCAGGAGGAGCGTGGGTGGGAGCCGAGCTGAAATTGAATACAGGTAGCAGTAATATCGATCCGTAATGATGGAGTGCAGTGAAATGGTGAGGGGTAGAGATAGATAGAGACATAACGAGAGAGAGAGAGAGAGAGAGAGGAGAGAGAGAGAGAGGGTAGATAGATAGATAGATAGATAGATGATATGAATAGATAGAGAGGGGTATAGATAAATAGATGGATAGATAAATAGAAAGAGTGAGAGAGATAGAGATAGACAGATATATAAATAGATAAAGAAAGAGAGGGGTAGAGATAGATAAATAGAAAGAGAGAGAGAGAGAGGTAGAGATAGACAGACAGATAAATAGATAGAGAGAGAGAGGTAGAGATAGACAGATAGATAAATAGAGAGAGAGAGAGAGAGAGGAGTAGAGATAGATAAATAAATAGAAAGAGAGAGAGAGAGAGAGGGGTTAGAGATAGACAGATAGATAAATAGATAAAGAGAGAGAGAGGGGTAGAGATAGATAGATAGATAGAGAGGGAGAGAGAGAGGAATAGATAGATAGATGGATAGATAAATAGAGAGAGAGAGGTAGAGATATATAAATAGATAAATAAAGAGAGAGAGGGATAGAGATAGATAAATAAAAAGAAAGAGAGGTAGAGATAGATAGATAGATAGAGAGAGAGAGAGAGAGGTAGAGGTAGATAGATGGATAGATAAATAGAAAGAGAGCGAGAGAGGTAGAGGTAGATAGATACATAGATAGATAAGGAGAGAAAGAGAGACAGAGAATTTGGCGCGTTTCTTTTTAACCATTCCTCCCTAGTTTAAGTATCGGCGGTCGCGTGATTTTGCGTCTGCGTCTTACTCTCTGTGTGCATTCTCTCATTCACGGTAGGTGCGAGCGCGCATGCGCACGTGAGCAGGCAGGCATGCGTACGTGAGCGGGCGCGCATGTTTTTACGCGTTTCGCATGAGAAAGATGGTAGAACGTATTTGAGAACATAGTAAACATTGTGTTTCCCTCCCATAACATATATATATATATATATATATATATATATATATATATATATATATATGGACTCTGCGACGTATGAGGGTCAAGCAGCTCAGTTCCTAGTAACCAACAGCCCAGGCACCAGCAGATGAGATTTGATTATCGTGGTGAAGCCTGTTTTGCAGAACCAACCACACTTTTTGAAGGGCCGAATACGGAGACCTGGTGCACTACGTGCCACAAGGTCCCCAAACGACACCCCTCAGGTTTTGAATTCAGAGTTGTCCTTCTCCTAGACCAGTTGCCATCCAAGGTATAGAACCCGGAATTAATACCTTTCTCAAGGGTATTAGCACGTAAAGTTAATGTAATGGATTCGATTGAAATCGAAATCAGCTCTCCGATACACACACACACACACACACACACACACACACACACACACACACACACACACACACATATATATATATATATATATATATATATATATATATATATCAAGATCTCCTATATATATAAATATATATATATATATATATATATATATATATATATATATATATATATATATATATAGATCTTCAAAAGTAAATCAAATATTTTTTTCATATAGTGCTCAATATTAAAAATATTAAATTAATATTGCTATTAAAAATAGAATATTTATAGTATTATATAGAGAAAGATTACTTAACTCTAAATATCAATTTTTGGTATTGTTTCCTGACTTTGAAGTTTCTTGAAATTGTCTATTCTTCAAGGGTCTGTTGTCTGAAATAAAAGTGCTCTTTGAAGATCGGATAATTCCAAGAAACTTCGAAGTCGGTGAAACATCAAAATTGATATTTTCAGTTAAGTAATCTTTTATATATATATATATATATATATATATATATATATATATATATATATATATATATATATATATATATATATATATATGTGTGTGTGCGCGCGCTTAGGCGTGCATATTTTATTACAGAGAAATAATCAATATAGGAGATAGTGCTTTTATAGATATAGACATTGAAATCAACATCTACTATTTAATTCATAACTGGGGTGGGGGGAGTGTAGAAGATCTCGATTGATATTTTTCCCAAGTGTATTTGTGCGTAAGTGAATATAACGAAGTTTGATGGAATTCGAACTCGGATCTCCAAATTCGCATTCCTAGACACTATCCATTATAAACGCTTATAAGGTGTTAATTCTTAAACCCATGAATTACTCCCTTTACTGGCGAGAATCTTTTCTTAAATTCCTTATAACACAGCTACATCGAAATATTAAGTATCTAAAAATAATGTTTGGGCACCTAGATGTGGTGTAATGGTTAGCAGGCTTGTCTCGCTAGAACAATTACGGCTGAGTAGTGAGTTCGATTCTCACTGGGTGCCCCCTAATTTCGGCCTTGTGCCACATCTGAGCTATGCTTGGAAAATCAAAGGGCACCTCGAGGTGGTGTAATGGTTAGCAGGCTTGTCTCGCTAGAACAATTACGGCTGAGTAGTGGGTTCGATTCTCACTGGGGGCCCCCTAATTTCGGCCTTGTGCCACATCTGGGCTATGCTTGGAAAATCAAAGGGCACCTCGAGGTGGTGTAATGGTTAGCAAGCTTGTCTCGCTAGAACAATTACGACTGAGTAATGAGTTCGATTCTCGCTGGGTGCCTCCTAATTTCGGTCTTGTGCAACATCTAAGCTGTGCTTGGAAAATCACTATCTAAAACTAATGGTTCCTTTCCTTCGTAGTTACATCTTTCTGTAATCTTTGTTCATTTTGGCGCGCTAACGTCTGTGACGTCATTTAAAATGGATCGTTTTTCTAACGCCAAAGACATCAAAATCTTTTCAACATTAGTTATCTTATTTTGTTTGTTTTTTGATATTTTTAGTTTGTTTTTTGGGCAATATCCTCCCCCAACTCATCGCATATCATTTAAAGATTTATATATATATAGAGATTTTTATGCTCATTAAATTTTCATGTCATAGGGATGTGTTTTTGTAGGTTCCCTAAGAGTATTACGGTATTATGGTATATGGAGTATTGAATGATGATGGATGAGGTTCTTTCGGTGGATGTGCAAATTGTAATGAGTAAATAGATTGTGAATCTGATTAGCTAGCTATAAGATAGTAAGTGACGACCAGCGTCTCAACCCTGTCCCTGTTTTAGGCCTTAGGCCATAAATTGTATTTTATTTGCAATAAATCTCGACATCTGCTGTGATTTGAGCTCTAAGGGATGGGCTTCGCCAGGTCTACTTGACCAAAACATGCTACACAGGAATGAATACATTTTCCGACTTTCACTATGAGTCTTACTAGTACCAAATAACCCATTACTGCATACTGCATTGTCGAGTCATTAGCGACTAAATGTTGCAGCTTGGGCTCCAGAGCTACGTATACAGCCAGTAGAGTGATGCCAGGAATCGTTGATCGGAGAAATTCCTAAACTAGTGACAACAGCCAGAGTGGACGGCTCCTCTAATAAAATCAATATTCCATGATAAAACCGGGGTTCGAAGTCCTCTAAGAGTATTGCGGTATTATGGTATATGGAGGATTGAGTGATGATGGATGACTTCTTATGGTGCATGTGCAATTTGTAACGAGTGAATGGGTTGTGAATCGGATTTGCTACGTATAAGATAGTAAGTGTCGACCAGACCCAACCCTTTCCTCCTTTTAGGCCTTGGGCCAAAATTGTATTTTATTTACATTAAATCTCAACACCAAAGACGTTAGGATTTAAAAAAAAAATCATTTCATCGCAAGCGATATTGCCAATTGAACGCAAAGGGTTACTGGGAGAGAAATAGAATGAAAAGACTTTAGTGAGGGGAAAGAACAATAAAGGAACATAAATAATGTAGACAAAAGATGGCGATTGGCGTTGCATTTAAGTATTTGGTTTGGTTTGATTATTTTTGTTTAGTGGCATATCAAACTCTATGGGATATTTAATGTCGACATTTAAATATTT
The DNA here is from genome assembly GCA_903632075.3 of Acanthosepion pharaonis. Classification (NCBI taxonomy): domain Eukaryota; kingdom Metazoa; phylum Mollusca; class Cephalopoda; order Sepiida; family Sepiidae; genus Acanthosepion; species Acanthosepion pharaonis. Next base: position 580,797 of record CAHIKZ030000262.1, on the reverse strand, counting down.
TGAACGCAATTTTATACTTTCAGGCTAAATATATATTTTATAGATATATAGTTTATAGAGGATCTGTTATAGGTGTTGTATGTTTTGGCGTTACATTTAAATTACAGTATATTCTACATATGTATATAATGGCAGCAACAAAAACAAAACTACTGACTTAAACTCGAGAGATTAATGATTACTTGAAATTAAATATTTACGATTTATCTTTTTATTAGTAGATAGAATAAAAATATTTTTATAGCAAGTGCTCTGACGAGTTTTCTTCTCTGGTGTCTGAACTATATGAATTTAAGCGTTGCATCTCGTTCTGACTTTTTTTACTGTCGAAATAGCGAAATGCAACCGCCATTTCTACTAGAACAGTTACTCTTCTCTCACTTCCTTTCCGTTTAATTGCTTCCCTTATAACTACAATCTTCAAAAATTTAAATTCAACGTCAATCGCCATCTTTTGGAACCCTGTTCATCTTTTGTCCTTTTCTCAATCCTTCCTATTCTCAGTCTCTGATTTCACTTTCACTTTCACTTTCATTTTTACTTTCATTTCTTGCAAAACAGAATTTATTGTTAAGATTATCATTCAAAAAACGAGAGCACATACGAGCCTCACCACACCAGTTGGGGGTTGCTTACATTATTAATTCCTGGACTATTGTCCACATCATACTTGCTATTATCACAACTATTCAGTCGCTGTTTCCTCCGGCTGACTTCAGGTGCCTGTTGATCCTTGTAACGATCAGGGATTTCTAACTAAAGTCTTTATCTAATCTACGAAGTAGATTGTTCCCATTCCATTGTCCATGTCTAGAAGAGATAACTGTTTTTTTCGTATTCAGTTATTGCACGCCCTATTTCCAATGAGGCTTACGATCACCGAAGTTAAGCAACGCCGATTCTTTTCAGAAGCTTGATGGTTGACCGCTTGGGAATACAATTGCTGTGAGCTTAGACGTGCGGGTGGTGTAATGGATAATGGCTCGGAATTGTTAATCGGAAAGTTCCAATTCCAGCTATGTTCGTTATATTCACGTACGTGCAAATACTCTTGGAGAAGGTGCGAATCCAGCTCTTTTTCCACCACCTATGGATTAATTAGTAAGACTTGTATCACTAAACCATTATTATCTTTAAAAGTGAACATTTAAAAGCTAAAGATATTTTCTGCAGAAGGTTGACGAGCCGTAAAAACGAATCAATCAATTAATATTTCCACTGAGTTGAGGTCTGAACTATCGGCGGCTCAAGGATTGAACTCGAAATTACTATATTGCCAAATTCACGAACCACCGATTTATCCCAATTGATGTAGTGAATGAAAATGTTGGTTCATGAATCTGGACACACACACACACACACACACACACACACACACACACATATATATATATACATATATATACATATATATGCACATTCCATTGAATACGACAGACAAGGTGCTTTTATTGAGATTTTATACAATTTCTCATGTGATCTAATAATTTTTTTCTTTTCAGATGATAAATTATATAAAAACTGTCCGAATGTTCCTTTAATCCAAGCGCTTTCGGCTATACATTTAGCCATTTTCAAGGATTAAATATTTTAACTGTTAAATAAAAAATACTTTGTTGTATTATGTTTCATAAAATGTTTTCATTTTTCAAAACACAGTTAACAAATTGTGTCCATGTTGAAAGTTAATATTATTAAGTGTCGTTTTTTTTGTTTTTTATTAATAAGGCTTCCATTATTTTTAGCCTTTTTTTGCTTGTAAATGATGCTATTATATTAGTGTTGTCAACAAGTATGTTACGAATAGGTTCCGATAGGTCTCCATGAATATTTAAATGAGATCTAACTGAGCTATGGTCAGAAAGGTGTAGTCGGACAGTTTTTATATAATTTATCACCCGAAAAGAAAAAAAAAATTACATTATATTAGATCTCATGAGATATTGTAAAAAAACTAAATAAAAGCACCTTGTCTGTCGTATTCAATGAAATGTGCATGAAAAGGATTGCTACCTAAATACACAAATTATATATATATATATATATATATATATATATATATATATATATATATATATATATATGTATAGATATAGTACAGGTAATAAATCCGTTGGTATATAATTTAAGTGGATCCTACTATTATAAAATATTAAAACTGATCCAAAAAATAGATTCAATATATTTATTATAACAGAGCAAATAAATATTATTACACAAAGGAATGTAAAATTACCTCATATGAAGGGGATAGATGTGTTTTAATCGACGAAAGCTTCGGCAGTCTTATTCAACCCCCGTGTATAGACTGAATTCGTGTCGTAATTAGAAATTTAACTTTGATAGCCGTCGTAAAATTAATACAGAATTTATCCATTTCGATGTTTCAATCAGGTTAAACACCCGAGACTGTGGTTAGGGGAGGGTGGAAGGTATTAGCCTTAACGGGAAGGGTTTTAAAATAAACGGATATTAACCTTCTGACATTAAATTTAGGTTATATGAATATTGCGGTGTATATATATATATATATATATATATATATATTGGATGGCAACTGGTCTAGGAGTAGGACAACTCTGAATTCAAAACCTGCGGAGGATCGTTTGGGAACCTTGTGGCATGCATTCGGTGCACCAGGTTTCTGTATTCGTCCCTCCAAAAAGTGTGGCTGGTCCTGCACGAGGCCTTCACCACTATAATCAAATCTCATGTGCCGGTGTCGGGATGTCGGTTTCCTGGGGACTTATCGGCCTGACCCTCATACGTCGAACGCGACGGGAGAGTCGATTATATTGGGCAAGAAAGTTTGTCTTGCTAGATCAATTACGACTGAGGAGTGAGTTCGATCTTCACTGGGTGAGCCATACTTTCGTCCTTGTGCCACATCTATATATATATATATATATATAACACCTCATATTTGCGCAGAACAAGGCAGTTTCACTCTATGCAGATATATGTCGTTACCCTCATTCAGCTAATAAAACTATTTTATATTTCGATAAAGTACGAAGCAGTTAATAATTTAAAACCCAATATATATATATATATATATATATATATATATATATATATATATATATATATATATATATATATATATATATATATAAAAAAAGTGACTGTCAACGTAAAACAACAATGAGCAATCATTTATTCGTCTTCAATTTGTAGCTCACATCCTGAGTTATTCTTCTTGGTGATGACCATAAATTCTGTCTTCTTACAACTGATGGTTAGTCCTTTCTTCTTGCTATCCTTTACTTCCTTTTCTAAGGGTTCCTGATGTTTTTTTCGTCTTCCGTTACTTTTAACACTAGCAATAATATTTGTACACAACTAACTTGGTAACAAAAAGAAAGGTAAATAAAAAAAGTTAATAGTTAAAAATTAATACGTATAACAGTGTTTAATACGAGAAATAAAGAGAACAGAGAAATTATTTATGTAATAATTTGAATTAACTTCACAATGGGTATTCCCCCAAAATGTAAACCAGCAATTGATCGTAGGCATTAGTTTTAGTTCCGCTTTTACTGTTTTAATCGAGATCTTGGGGATGAGTAAGCAAAAATGATCCCAAGAATGCTGACGTCATTTTTGTTATGGAAACACAACAGCCCTTAAAAGTAATTTCCTATTTCTGTCTTAATTTTTATGAAGGTGAGGCCCATACAAGGGTGAGAGGTGTGCGATAAATCTAAAAACAGAGGCCCGAACAGTCATAAGTAAATGCAAAAGAAAGATATGACACCCAAGGAAATCCATGAGGACATAGTACAGACACTTGCTGACGACTCCCTTTCCTATGCAACTGCAAAGAAGTGGGCTGCGTCATTCAAGCGGGTCAGGGACCTTACAGACAATGTCCTTCGGTTACCTCGTCCCAAAAGCTCAACCACTAACAAACAAGTTGATACAATTCACCGTATGCTTTTGGATGGCAGACGTCTTACTGTCCAGTAGATCGCTAAGTCCATAGGCATTGGTTCTGTTTAGGTACATATTGCTTTATCTGAGATCTTGGGGTTGAGGAAGCTGTCGCCAAGACGGCTGCCAATGCTGATACCAAAGCAGAAGTCAGAGGGTTTGACATTGCTATGAGACTTCTGACTAGCTCCCTGGTTGACTCTAAGAATTTTCACCGCATATTAGTAATTCAAGATGAAACGGGTTTCACTAATGCAAACCTGAGTCAAAGATTCAAAGCAAACAGTGGAAACACCCTGGTTTTCCACCCCGATAAATTTCAAGCAGGTAGCGTCAGTTGGCGAGGTGATGGCTTCTATATTTTGGGATCTGAAGGCATAATCATGATAGATTAATTGGAAAAGGGGAAAATTATTAATGGACAGTACAATTCATCAGAATTAAGACAACTGAAGGAAGCAATCAAGTCGAAACGCAGGTGGAAGCCGGGGGCAGGTGTGCTTTTACTTCATTTCACAGCTGCTCAGCCTCCTTAATCACCAGACTTAGCTCCATCTGACTTCTTCCTATTTCCTAAATTCAAATCCCACCTCCGTTGTCGCCATTTTGTAAACAATGATAAGACCATATGTGCTGTGGAGGAGATTTTAGAGGACCAGGGCGCCACTTTCTTCCATGATGGGATTGCAAGCATTGACGGACCAAGTGCATTGATGTCAATGGGTTCTATATTGAAAAAGAGTCAAAAACTGTCTCCTTCTCCAGCTCCTTCGAGGTCAGGTTTAGAACTGTTGTAGCATACCTACGGACGATAATGGGTATATCCCCATTCAAATAAATACAGTAGTAAATACTGTATGTTAGTCTGCAGTTGAAGCTTCGTTTCCATCTGAGTTGGTCAAACTCCGGGCAGAGAGGATCCTAAGACGAGGCTATGTCGAAGGGCAGAGTCTCGTCTCCGGATACAGCTACCCGACCACGTTTTATACAGGATCTACGGGGAACTTTTTTTTCTAGCCTACGGGCTCGGATACACCGCATTAAATTCGGCCTTGTGCCACATCTGACCGTGTGGAGCGGTTGGTAGATATTCTGCAGTTGGAGATTCATTGTGGAATTCACTTGACACACTTCTATCAATTGACTACTTCTTCTACGCGCCGCTGGCGAATCTTATATATGTTGTTCTTGTCCTATGTATTATCGTTCATTACCAGCCTTTGTTTGAATATTCTATTCAGTAATCTTCCCTAGGTTACAACAAGAACTTTTTGAACGACCCTAATATATTCGAATTGAAATCAGCCATTATTACATAAAATAGTCTATTATAAACTTTGTTGTCTTTTCTTATTGAATTTTCATCGATTCTCTACTGTTATTATTGAGTTACCATCCGTACGTCTTATTTAATGATGATGAGAATAATGATTTGATAGTTTTCTTCGAAAAGAAAGTTAAATAAAAAAAAAGTTAATAGTTAAAAATTAATACGTATAACAGTGTTTAATACGAGAAATTAGGAGAAAAGAGAAATTATTTATGTAATAATTTGAATTAACTTCACAATGGGTATTCATTGCAATTATTATAGAAATACAACGAAAACAAAATCCTTACTCATAGAACTACTATTTTATCAAAAATAATTTCTTTTCTGTAAAATTACACCAAAGCTAATTTCCATGAAGACATCTAAAGTTTTCAATGAATTCATTATATTACTAATATTATCATTTTTTTTATATATCCATTATATAGTATTTTTATTTTTAAAAGATCTTTATTTCAAAGCGATTTTACATTTTTTGACAAATTGTTCATCCTATACAAAAATCTCAAGCTAGAGGTTTTACTGTTGCTA
>CAHIKZ030000262.1:560000-570000 GCA_903632075.3 Acanthosepion pharaonis | reverse complement strand
ACACCACGTTTATTTTAAATAGTATTTTATTTCGTCTACCGGCTTGAATATCTGAAAAATCTTATTAAATAAATTACGGAGGCTGCATTTTGTCTTTCGTAAGATTTCTCGAATATTCAGGCCTCAAGACGAAAATAAATAAACATGCTGTTTAATACCTAAACAAAGAGTTCTAATCAAATATTTTTGAGGAACTTTCAGGACTAAGGGGAATTATTCGTAGGTAAAAAGCATTAATACACACACACACACACACACACACACACACACATATATATATATATATATATATATATATATATATATATATATATATAAATTACAAAAATGAAACGCAAATTACTCTATTCAGAGTGCCATTTCGATTCGACCCTGAGAGATTCTTCCTGTGTCAATGAAAAGAAATTTGAAAAATAAAAATTAAGGAAGGAAGGAAGGAAAGAAAAAAGAAGGAGGAAAAGAAGAAAGAAGAGGAACAAACAACACATAAGGGAAATTGGATTTATAGAGAGATAGAGAGACAAAAAAAAAAAAACTAGAGAGATTATGGTGGGAGGGACCTGAACAAGTCTAGACAAAAAAAAGTCGGTTGAAGATGAACAATGTCCTAAATGTAACATTTTAACTCTTGTACAAATGGGAAAAATTTGGCATGAAAAAATTTGGCATAAAAAAGCATATATAAAAGTTAAGAAAAAGAGGAATTTAAAAAATTATAAATTAAGGAAAATATGAATTTAAAATTAATACTAATTTTTAATTATTGTAAAACATTTTTAACTATTAAAAAAAATTAATACTAATAACTCATCATAAATTATTATATATTAATACCAAATTATTATTAGAAAAATTTATTATTGAAGTAAATCTATAGAACTACCAAATTTTAAATAATAATTTAATTACTTTTTTACTTATATATTTAGTATAATATAATTATATAATCTTAACACTTTAATATTAAGTAAATTTATAAAATTAATATTTATCCATTCAATAATATATATTTAAATATATAGTAAAAATAGCAAATTATTAATTTATACTAATTTTAAATTTAAATAAATCTTAATATATTATATAAATATATTATATTCATAATATTTAAATATTGAATTTATAATTTTGATATTTATATCATATTTATGTTAATCTTTTTAATATTCTATTAAGGATTATATTTAAATTCAACATTATAAAAAGGAATTTAATAAAATAAACAAAAGGTTTTGGCATTTTTTGTAAACAAGAAAACCCTGGATATAAAGATTAATAAGAAGATGAAAGAAGAGTTTAAAACAATTAGATAAATAAAGTCCTAAATAAAATTTAGAAATATAAGGAAATTATTTTTAATTAGATAAAACAAGTTAAAACCTAAATTAAAACAGATTAAACTCCAAGATTAAGTAGATACATTTTAGAATAAAATATCAAGGACCAGATCGAATAAAAGAATAATAAAAGTTCTAATAATCATGATGGATTAAATTAAATAGATTAAACAAATAAATTTTATATATATATTAAATCATAACTTATAAAATAAAATTAGATAAAAGCATATCAGTAATTTTATAAAACAATAATAACGTGATGCTAATTATCGGATAATAATTATAGAAATTGTCCAAATGTTTTGTCTATGCTTTTAGCCATTATCAAAGATGATTTTATTTTTTACCTTTTAACTGAATGTATGAATTGCTATATCTATCTAGAGTTATAGTAATGTTTTAATTTACAAACACGGTCAGCACATTGTGGCCTTGTTCATATTTAATATTGTTGAGTATTAACCTTTTCTTTTTATTAATAATGCTTCCATTATTTTTAGCCTTTTTACATGTAGACGATGTTATTATATTTGCATTATCAACGAGTATGTTACAGGCAGAGTTTAGTAGGTTTCCACGTGTATTTAAATGAGACGGAGTTGAGCTATGGTCAGAGAGATATAATGTGAGTCTTCTTGTTAAACATGTTGTAGTATATCCAATATATTTATTTACAAATTTGGATTGTTCAGGAACACAGCTCCTTAAGGGAGATGTGAATTTATAAATAATATAGTTTCTCTGTAATTTGGATCTTGCAGGTGAGTTATTGTTGACAATGAGGTTAGTAGTTTTAAAATGTTTATAGAAGATAAATTAGACTTATATATATATGTGTGTGTGTGTGTGTGTGTGTGTGTTTGTGTAAAATTTTTATTCAATTTGTCTTGTGTTCGTACAAGTGTTATCTTTTCTGGACACAAAGTCTATAAAACTGTCCAAAAGTAATAATAAAAAATGGAAAAGCCAACACTCAATAACATTAACTATGAACACGGCCACAATGCACTGACCGTCTTTAGTAAATGAAACGTTACTATAACTTCAGACACATCCAATAAAAAAACCATACATAAAAAAAGTTCAGCTAAGAATTAAAAAAAAAAAAATAAATAAAAATCGTCCTTGATAATAGCTAAAAGAATAGCCGAAAGCGCTCGGATATGCAGCACATTTGGAAAGTTTTTTTTTTACGCTCTTTGTGTCAAGGAAAGAAAATACTTGTAAGAACACAAGAAAAATTAAATAAAAAAGCTTAATTACTGTACCTTGGCAGTCGTCTTGAAGGAAATATGTATAAAAGAAGGAATGCTTCCCAAATACACAATAGTCATATATATATATATATAGTAATTCATCGATTCTAGAAGAATGCTCAACACAATGCAGAAAGCACTGGACGGCCGTTTCGTCCTATATTTGGGACTCATCAGCAGTGCGCCTCCACTACTAGGAATCGAACCTGAACACTTCCAGTGCTTTCTGCATTTCGTTGAGTATTCTACTGGACTCAGTGAATTACTATATGATTATTCGAGTTCCTCAAATTATATATATATATATATATATATATATATATATATATATATATATATATATATATATATATATATATATGTAACTACTCGTCTCGGAAAACCTTTGGTATCTTGATTTGCTAATGGTCAAATCAATCTCGAAGGAAAAACGGTTTTAAAAAAGAAAGAGCTATGAACAAATAATCGTACAACGTACATGTCCAAAGCCCAAAGGAAAAAAAAAAACGATAAGAGTAATCAACTAACTTATCCTGACGATCCGCTTAGATGAAACCTTGGTAGGTTTGTCTGGCTCTCTAAGTTTGACTACATATATATATATATATATATATATATATATATATTATCTAATTTGCTAAGGCTATACCACCCCTCTCCTTCCTGCAAAAACCCTACGTACATCTCTTATCTCTTGTCTCTTTACTTCCCCACTTTTTATTTTTCCCTTTTTTTTCTTTTTTTTTTCTAGTTTTCCTTTTCCCATATGAGTTTTGTTTGAGTTGACCAATTAAATAGGTCAGTGTCCGATCCTTACCTCCTCCTTCCTCAATATTAAGTATTATAATAAAAAGAAATATAAAAATAAATTTTCAAACTCTCCCTTCCCTCTCTAAACTCGACCATGTCTCTCACACCATTTCTCACCACATTCTATGTAAACTTATATAAGCTTAATACTGCCCGTCAAAAATGTAAATTTTAAATTCATTTCTCGTTTCACATTTTGAAAGTGAAGTCTGAAGATCCAGAGAAAAAAAAATTCTCTGGTGAAATAAATTATTACAAATGGAACCTGAAATTATATATATATATATATATATATATATATATATATATATATATATATATATATATATATATATAGGATTAATGGATTTTATTTTCTCCGATTTCTATCCATTACACTAGCAGCATTTTCAAAATACACACGCACACACACTCACACCCTCGCGCACATACACACACACATATATATATGTGTGTGTGTGTGTAGTCATATAACATGATATATATCGAATTGCATGTATTTATTCTTTCATATAAATTTTTCTGTATGTGAATTCGAAATGTGACTGGTAATTTCAAAATTTTATAGAAAAATGCATCAATATTATTATTTTTATTTCAGGGTGGCGGGGGGATATATAGGTATTAAAACATCATATTTACGCAGGCCCCGTAGCGCATTTGATGAACTACACATTTAATTATAATTCCCTGTCTGTCGTTGTGTTCGGCGTTTTCAGTTAAGTCCTTTCTTAAAACAAAAGCTGAACTAAAAGCCAGCGAAGACAGCGAACAGTATTAAACTCAATAAACAAGAAAACAAGTAGAAAAAAATACCCATGACAAAATTCCATTTAAACTGAATTTTCCGCACGTTTTCAGGGCGAGGCGACTCCGAGTGGTTAATATGAAGAATCGATATCTCAAACATTGAACTTTAACTGACATGCATTGCATTTGGAGACTAAAATTCAACGAAGATGTAGAAGGAATTAAAATAAAAATGAAGTATTTATTTTAAATGAAAAGCAAATGTCTTTTGTTCGATTCGTCAAAAGCACTCTCGATGATCGGCCCATTTATCGATACATTTCATCGATACCCTTATGATCACTTGAATTAGAACTTACAGAATCAATACGCTTAATTCTTTTATGAATACGGAAACTTAATCAACTGTATGAGCACCTAAATATATAGGTATACTCCCACGCTTTTATTTAGTTGCTTCTTATGTCTACACTCTCTATATGTACGAAAGTTCTGTATCCAATATCATATATATATATATATATATATATGTGTGTGTGTGTGTGTGTGTGTGTGTGTGTGTGAATTTTAAACGTGCCCCAATTTTTCCTTATTTTTTATTTTTATTTTTTATTTTGTTTCAAATGATTCCTACGTGCACTCCATTTTCTGCATTTAGACCCCAGTATTCTTTTTGTACTTTTTTGTACTATTTTATTTTTGAGCTATGAATCGGCATTCCCCACCCCCATGAACGTCTGTATATTAAAAAAAAACAAAACAATAAGATATGCCTTGTGCCTGATGAGTTGGTTAACCAACGAAACTTAAGTCGCACATCAAACGTAAGTATATGTATAATTATTAATATATATATATATATATATATATATATATATATATATATATATATATATATATATATATAATGGTTTCGACGTATGAGGATCTGCCAGCTTATTGATTCAGTTATGAAAGTTTATGCGCTAATCTTAAGTGGCATTTAAGACCCGCTAGTGATTTACAAAGGAGTCCGCATATGTAGCAAGTGTGAGGATTGTGAGATGAGATCACTGTTAGATTAGTTGACCTTTTAGATCTTGCTCTTGCTTCTAGAAGATGATTCAGACAAGCAGATCGAAAATTGCATATGTATATAAATTGTGTGTATTTAGGCAGCATTTTTTTCATTCATACATGTTTCATTAAATAATTTAATATTTACATAAAATAAATAGACAACACTTGTCTATATTATTTAATGAAACATGTATGAATATATATATATATATGTGTGTGTGTGTGTGTGTATTGAGGTCAACGCAGTCGTCATGCCATGTGCATAAAACAGACTGTCGCTGCTGGGTGTTGACCACAATGTCCACTTTTATATTTACATACGCTCTATCCTTGGTATTGAGCACTGTAAGTATAGCATACCTTAAAATCATATTTTTACGACACATGCACACAGACATACATATATATTTATAATATTTTTATTATAACAGATTATAATAAAAATATTTTACATTGCTACACAAAAGCTTTCATGTTTCAATAGTATGATTGTTCTTCCTCAGTCGATGGTAGATACTTTGGGATAAAATGATTTATTAGATAAATTTAAAAACAGATCTTATCTCCTTTCGGAAATTAAATGGGGTTATAAGGTCAGAATTAAAAATATTATTGTGGGTATGTCGCGATTAACCAATTAAAAGTCTTGATAGTGTTTACAGGGCATAACAACTGGTCTCTTTCCATCTCTGAGCTCACCCAACTTGATCTGCTTAGGAATCATGTGATCTTCAAGTCGAACCACATGACCGCACCATCGGCAGTATTTCAGGATCATGAATTCAATGCTGAAAGTTTATACATATATATTTATGGAATAGTTAGAAGCAAGAATTCAGTCAAACAGCTTTTGTTAGATTAAAACGTCAAAAACATTCTTTTATTTCTTGTGTTCCTCCAATGATCAAAGAAACCACTGTGCACCGGGATCAACATTTCCCTACATTTAGGTTTTGTTTTTCTTTATCAAGTACTTTCGACAATGTCAGTCATTATCAAGAACTAGGTATTGTCTGTAGAGCAGACTAAATTTTGTTTACGTTCTGGCAAATTTTAGAACGCTTTCTAGAGAAAGGAATCCATACTGTATAGTGACAGTCTGTTTCACGCTTCAATAGAATCTTGACAACAAAATAAATTAGTCAAACTGAAGCTTGAGACTGATAGTCAATATGCAGTGTTGATTCCATTGTCCACCGCGTCTCCATTTTTTATAAGGATATAGGGTCTATGTCAATGAATAAATAATAAAAGTATTTAAAACTCTTTCGGCCACTTACAGAATGCATGGTCGTTGGCTATATATATATATATAAAAGAAATATGTTGTAGTGGTTCCAACGAGAGAAAAGTATGTATATTAAAAAGAAGAGGGGTGCCGCAAACGTTTTTGGTTGTAATGTGGATTTATTGAGAAAAAATATTATATTGAGAAAAAATATTATTGAGAAAAAATATTGAGAAAAAATTTCTAGAAAGAAAATTCGGATTGCCAACACACAAACTCAAACAGAATGTCTCATATCGAGAATATTCCACATTGAACATGAAGAAAAATTAATTATTTTTTTAATAATATGTAAAAATCTCCACTTTCACCTGAAGACGGTTGCGAGACCAGACCAGAAACACGTGTCGTGAAATTATGTAAAACAAAGTATAATATTTTTTCTCAATAAATCCACATTACAACCAAAAACGTTTGCGGCACCCCTCTTCTTTTTAATATATATATATATATATATATATATATAGTCATCTACAGACAGACTATTTCGCATCTCATCAGTGTGGCTAGACGTCCGGTTGCCTCTAGCTAGGATCGAAACCTGCATGAATTGGCGTCACTCGGAGATTCTACCACTAAGCCTTTGGTGCACGACAGGGATGAAGATGAATTTAAGCGTATTTATTTTTAGATAAACACACAGTGACTGAGAGAACTCGAATCGATTTACCGAAGAGTCTTGCATTATTCGCCGTAATAGTCACGGTTTATATATATATATATATATATATATATATGTTTAAAAGTCATCTCCCCAAAACTCTATCCTTCGTTTTCTCTTTTCACGTCTTAGGATCAATGCCGGTTTCCTGGGAGAATCTTTTACACAATCTTGATACAGCTTACGGGTCATATCAACTGGCTTCTTGCCATCTTTTAGCTCACCAAACATGACCTGCTTAAGACATCCAGCCATCCTCAAATCGAAACACATGGTCACACCATCGGAGGCTGTATTTCAGGGTCATGGATTCAATGCTAAGAATGCCGGACCTTTTAAGGCTGCCACGGGTTTTTCATGAATGACCGCAGACATTTTTGATAGAAACGTTCAAAAACGTTTAATGTCTTCTATAAGTTATCCGGGACCTGGATAACTTATAGAAGACATATTAAAAACTGCCAACACATTGCTTGATACACATAATCTTTTTTGCAATGGTGATGTCTGACTGTGACCAAAAAATTGGCTTCAAGTTTGCCGTAGACATCGCAGGCTTTAGCTATTATTGTACCTATGTCTTCATCAAGAGTGTTACTTCTGGAAAGTGTGCTTCCTAAGTGTTATGAGGTCCACCCCTTTTTGATATAAGTGGACTCGACCAAAGTGTTACTGGGACTGCTGCCGTTAAATACCCTGAGTCAGTCAGAATATACGGAGATTGATAGAGATTGTGAGAGTGAGCAGAGATTGTGATTGTGATTGAGTTGGAGTTAATAGTGTGAGGTAACTGTTTGCAGAAGTCATTTACAAGCACGTAGACTCTAAGGAAGTCCTATTTCGAGACTGTATATATATATATATATATATATATATATATATATATATATATATATATATATAGACAGTGTAACCTGGATATAAGAGACCTGGATATAAGAGAAACCCGGATATAAGAGAGATTTTCTCTAGTCCCAAATTAGAGCCTTTGTTAATGTATATAAAATAGACCAAACCCGGATATAAGAGAAACCCGGATATAAAAGACTTCTCTCCGGTCCCGACAACTCTCTTATATCCGGGTCACACTGTATATTATTATTACGACTAACGTTCCTGGATTTACTAACAATATACCCATTGTATTATTGTGTAAATACATTTAATTTCTTATCTTTATTCTTGCGTTTGTCATTCATTGGAGACCGAATTTCATCTCGGAATCCACAACACTAAGTGCGCAAAAGCGTCGACAACTTCTAACTTCTTGCCATACAGATTTATGGAAGGTGGAACATAAGCTTTGCCTGGTGCCAGTTAGTACATTACTACTGTTGCTCGCAACCTGTAGGCCAAACTCAGTGCAAGCTGAAGGAATAATCCACGAGAAATTGCATATCTGCTACAGAATGGGTGACGAGATCACAATCGTCAGCATATAGCAAATCAATTTACTCCTGCTTCAAAAACAAATCTAGTGTCGCTGACAAAACTCACCTGGCCATGCGTCTCGAAAAGGACCTCCAATCGATTGGGAACTGGGGCAGGAATTGGCTGGTCAACTTTAATGCTTCAAAAACAAAACTGCTCTCTATTAATCACCACAGAGATCCTTCCCTTCCCTCCATTAGAATGTCTCACGCTTAACTTCTCGAGAGCACCTCTCTGCGGCTGCTCGGTCTCACGTTGACTGCTGACCTGAGAACAAATACATTGAGTCAATTGCTTCGTCCACCGCAAGGAAAGTTGGCTCTCTGTGCCGCTCCAGGAAATTTTTCTCCCCGGAATCGATACTTCAAATATACAAATCAACCATTCGCCTTTGCATGAAGTATTGCTGCCATATATGGTCTGGAGCCCCTTCTGTTTGCCTCGGGGTTCTTGATAGGCTCCAGAGGCGGATATGCAATATAATTGGCCCTGTTCTGGCATCTCGTCTACAGTCACTTTCTCACAGACGCGCCGTCGCCTCTCTCTGTCTGTTTTACAAATACTTTCATGGCAATTGCTCCGAAGAGCTGCATTCGCTGGTTCCCGGAGTTCTACGGGCCTGGCATCCCGCTCTCACCCTTTCACTGTCGAAACTCCTAAATGTAGCCGTCTCTTCTACTTCAATAGCTTCATGTCTCGCACCTCTCGCCTGTGGAACACGCTTCCCTATTCCAGTTTCCCTGAGAGCTATAATCTCCAACTATTCAAATGTAATGTCAATCGACATCTCCAGTTGCCTTGATCTATCCACTATCGTTCTCCTCATCCTTTCCTCTATCAATCCTATCTGATCTTGCTCAAAATCTTCTGTAACCCCTTGCGTTCTAGTGGCTTCCCGCCTTGCTTGGGGTGAAACGCTTAAAAAAAAATTATGAGTGCGATGGTCGTTTTGGTTACTGCATCAAACAGCTAGAGGTTGAACAACGTACCAGTTGTACGATACGGTATGTAGATCCCTACCTCAATATCCTTGAATGCATATAGAAAAGACTATAGCAAAGAAGATCGTAAAGAAAGTAGGTGCGAGAAGGTCACCTTTCATCCCAGTTTCTACCGAAATGGGGTAAAGCAACTCTCCATTAACACAGATCCAACCTCACATATCATTGCACATGGAACAGATTAGACTAGTAAACTTCTCAGGGCAACCAAGCTTCAACAGAAATATCCACAGTTCTTACCTGTTCACGGTATCAAATACCTTTGTAAGGTCAATAAAAGATTGATACAGGTCTATATATTGCTGTTGACACTTTACCTGCAACTGTCGGGCAGTAAAATAATCTCCATTGTCCCTCTGCTTGGCCGGAAACCACATTAGGGTTCCGGAAGAAGCATGGGGGCA
>CAHIKZ030000262.1:497500-555000 GCA_903632075.3 Acanthosepion pharaonis | reverse complement strand
ATAGATACAAATATTTGAGTAAATGCTATGTTTATAATAAACAGTATTAACAACATTTACCGGTCAGAATGTCCGAGAAATCTCAAAGTATATGCCCCGCCATGAATCAAACATGTCTGTATCTTACTAGGAACCGCTATATAGTCTGATGTGCTATACCATTTAGCTACAGAGGAAGAATCTGGTTATCAAGGTTAAATTACTGCTTTAGAACTACAAACAAATGATTTCCACCAACGCTCATATCTGCTCGAAGCGTATCTTAACGTAAACAATAATATATTATGAAATAGACAACGTTCAACAATTATTTTAATATATGTTTTGATTATACTTTATTTCTATAGATAAAAATATTTAAGTAAATGCTCTGTTTATAATAAACAGTATTCTCAGCATCTTTCTGTAAACCACATTTCTGTTGCTTCAAGTCTCTTCTTCATCTCTGAAGAATTGTTCAGCATTCAATGCCATACTAATATTGCATAATAATCCAGTAGTCTTACTGTTGTTTCTAATAATATTTTTCTGTTTCTTCATAATTTATCCCCATCAGTACTGGCAAGAGTGACTACATTTAGTGGACTTAAGAAGAATATTTTCCTGAAAAAATATTTTAATAAAAATATTTTATAAATCACCACCGACAATAGCACCGGCTACTCGGCCAATGAATGTCATTAGAGATGATCCCAGCCAGATTGCCAGGGTGTGAAGACAAGCGAATCCCGAGTAGCACTGACTGATGATCCCAGCTAGATTGCCAGGGAGTGAAGAAAATCGAATCCCGTGTAGCACTGACTGTACGGTCAATGAATCCCAATTTATTCTAATAAGCAATCAGCTAATATTACCATTGTCTTAAGAGATGATCCCAGAAAGATTGCCGGGAGTGAAGACAAGCGAATCCTGAGTAGTACTGACTGTACGGTCAATGAATCCCAATTTATTCTAATAAGCAATCAGCTAATATTACCATTGTCTTAAGAGATGATCCCAGAAAGATTGCCAGGGAGTGAAGACAAGCGAATCCTGAGTAGTACTGACTGTACGGTCAATGAATCCCAATTTATTCTAATAAGCAATCAGCTAATATTACCATTGTCTTAAGAGATGATCCCAGAAAAGAAAAGACAAAGCGAATCCTGCTGACTGGGTCAATGAATCCCAATTTCTACTACTAATAAGAGCAATATTACCATTGTCTTAGAGATGATCCCAGAAAAGATTGCCAGGGAGTGAAGACAAGCGAATCCTGAGTAGTACTGACTGTACGGTCAATGAATCCCAATTTATTCTAATAAGCAATCAGCTAATATTACCATTGTCTTAAGAGATGATCCCAGAAAGATTGCCAGGGAGTGAAGACAAGCGAATCCTGAGTAGTACTGACTGTACGGTCAATGAATCCCAATTTATTCTAATAAGCAATCAGCTAATATTACCATTGTCTTAAGAGATGATCCCAGAAAGATTGCCAGGGAGTGAAGACAAGCGAATCCTGAGTAGTACTGACTGTACGGTCAATGAATCCCAATTTATTCTAATAAGCAATCAGCTAATATTACCATTGTCTTAAGAGATGATCCCAGAAAGATTGCCAGGGAGAGTGAAGACAAGCGAATCCTGAGTAGTACTGACTGTACGGTCAATGAATCCCAATTTATTCTAATAAGCAATCAGCTAATATTACCATTGTCTTAGAGATGATCCCAGAAAGATTGCCAGGGAGTGAAGACAAGCGAATCCTGAGTAGTACTGACTGTACGGTCAATGAATCCCAATTTATTCTAATAAGCAATCAGCTAATATTACCATTGTCTTAAGATGATCCCAGAAAGATTGCCAGGGAGTGAAGACAAGCGAATCCTGAGTAGTACTGACTGTACGGTCAATGAATCCCAATTTATTCTAATAAGCAATCAGCTAATATTACCATTGTCTTAAGAGATGATCCCAGAAAGATTGCCAGGGAGTGAAGACAAGCGAATCCTGAGTAGTACTGACTGTACGGTCAATGAATCCCAATTTCTACTAATAAGCAATCAGCTAATATTACCATTGTCTTAAGAGATGATCCCAGAAAGATTGCCAGGGAGTGAAGACAAGCGAATCCTGAGTAGTACTGACTGTACGGTCAATGAATCCCAATTTATTCTAATAAGCAATCAGCTAATATTACCATTGTCTTAAGAGATGATCCCAGAAAAGATTGCCAGGGAGTGAAGACAAGCGAATCCTGAGTAGTACTGACTGTACGGTCAATGAATCCCAATTTATTCTAATAAGCAATCAGCTAATATTACCATTGTCTTAAGAGATGATCCCAGAAAGATTGCCAGGGAGTGAAGACAAGCGAATCCTGAGTAGTACTGACTGTACGGTCAATGAATCCCAATTTATTCTAATAAGCAATCAGCTAATATTACCATTGTCTTAAGAGATGATCCCAGAAAGATTGCCAGGAGTGAAGACAAGCGAATCCTGAGTAGTACTGACTGTACGGTCAATGAATCCCAATTTATTCTAATAAGCAATCAGCTAATATTACCATTGTCTTAAGAGATGATCCCAGAAAGATTGCCAGGAGTGAAGACAAGCGAATCCTGAGTAACTGACTGTACGGTCAATGAATCCCAATTTATTCTAATAA
This sequence comes from Acanthosepion pharaonis, assembly GCA_903632075.3. NCBI lineage: Eukaryota > Metazoa > Mollusca > Cephalopoda > Sepiida > Sepiidae > Acanthosepion > Acanthosepion pharaonis. Next base: position 552,347 of record CAHIKZ030000262.1, on the reverse strand, counting down.
GCAATCAGCTAATATTACCATTGTCTTAAGATGATCCCAAAAGATTGCCAGGGGATCAAGCCCTGAGTAGTAAAATGAATCCCAATTTATTCTAATAAGCAATCAGCTAATATTACCATTGTCTTAAGAGATGATCCCAGAAAGATTGCCAGGGAGTGAAGACAAGCGAATCCTGAGTAGTACTGACTGTACGGTCAATGAATCCCAATTTATTCTAATAAGCAATCAGCTAATATTACCATTGTCTTAAGAGATGATCCCAGAAAGATTGCCAGGGAGTGAAGACAAGCGAATCCTGAGTAGTACTGACTGTACGGTCAATGAATCCCAATTTCTACTAATACGCAATCAGCTAATATTACAACTGCCATTAGAACAATTTTGCTCTTTTTCAATATACTGTTTATCTTTTGAAATGATTCTTTGATCATTTCTTTCGGTTATCAGCGCCACCATTTCCACCTTATCTTAAAACATTTCCCAGATATTTAAATTCTTTCACTTCTTTGATTTTGGTATCTCTAATTTATAATTTGTATTTTGGAGATCATCCTTTTGCTTATAAAATTCTGTCTTCAAGTTAATGTTTAATCTTTTTTTTTTTCAATTTCCTTAACTTCTATTTTGTTGTTATTTACTTGTCTTTTACCAACGCTGTGTCATCTGCATAATGTTGTTAAGACTGTGGCCGCTAATAATGAAGCCTGGTAGCACTTCTAATTCTCTCAGAATCGCCTCACTCTATAGGTTCAATAAATCCTGAGAAGATACATCCTTGTCTTACAGCCCTTTCTATTTTTAAATACCCACTGGATTTATTTTCTATCCGTATGAAGGCGATTTGCAGCCAGTATAGGTTCTTGATTTCTATGTCAAGCCTACTAAAAATATAAATTTAGAATTGATAGGTTAGTATTTGTTTGCTTCGGCAAGAGAACATAATCACAATATTAAGAGGCCTGCTTAAAGTAGGCAAATGATTTTTACAACTCACTTTGCAGAAGGATAGGCAACATTTGAGTGGTATTTGGTACAAGGTGAAACAGGTTTATAGAACTAAAATCAATAGCCTAACATCTTAGCTAATGGTAAAGTTGGTAATTGATCTAAAATCCGAAGAAATTTCAGTTCATAGTCTGTATGATATGCTTTGATACTTTGAAAATTGGAACGGAAGGATTTCCTGTTATTAGAAAATAACACAAACCTTACTGCATTGCGAATGATTATTTTATTATAGAATGCATTGAAAGATGTTTACTATAGTCAAGCTTTGGAAATATTTTATTTTACTATAGATATGCAATGAAATAATTTTACTATAGATGTTCTCTGATAAACTTTATGACGTCATAAATACAACGAAATAATTTTACTATAGTTATGCTTTGATAACATTTATGACGTCATAAATACAATGAAATAATTTTATTATATATATGCTTTGATAAACTTTATGACGTCCTAAACGCAATGAAATAATTTTACTAGAGTTATGCCTTGATAACATTTATGACGTCATAAATGCAATGAAATAATCTTACTATATATATGCTTTGATAAACTTTATGACGTCCTAAACGCAATGAAATAATTTTACTATAGTTATGCCTTGATAACATTTATGACTTCATAGATGCAATGAAATAAGTTTACTATATTTATGCTTTGATAACATTTATGACGTCATAAATGCAATGAAATAATTTTACTATAGTATTGCTTTGATAAACTTTATGACGTCATAAATGCAATGAAATAATTTTACTATAGTTATGCTTTGATAACCTTGATGACGTCATAAATGCAATAAAATAATTTTACTATAGATATTCATTGAAAATAATTTTATTATAGATATTCATTGAAAATAATTTTACTATAGATATGCATTGACAAATGTTTCCATCTATAGAAATTCACCGACAAATTTTCTATAGAAATGCATTAAAATTTTATCAAATATGAAAATTATTTATTGATAGATATATATTAGAATATTTATTATAGGAATGGACTGAAATAATGTTATGGTAGATATAATTCAGATATGATTTTACTATAGAAATGCATTAAATTACACTTTACTATAGATATGCTTTCAAAATGATCATATAGAATTTGCAATGAAATAATTTTGTCGTAGAAAAGCTTTGAGAATATTTCATTATAGAACTGCATCGAAATAATGGTATAATACATACGCTTCGAAAATGATTTTACTATAGATAATTATTGAAATAATTTTTGTCATACATTGAAAAAGATTTTATTATAGATATGTATTTAAATAACTTTACTATACACATGCATTGAAAATGATTTTACTATAGATGTGCATTGAAACAATTTTAATATAGTTACGCTTTGAAGAATATTTTAGTATAGTATTGCATTTAAATAATTTTACTACAGTTATGGTATGAAAATGAATTTATTATAGCATTTCATTAACAAAACTTATGCTGTATATATTCACTAGGAATATCTTACTATAGTTATGCATTGAAATAATTTTCCTATAGCTAAGCTATAACAATATTTTTTACTATAGATTTGCTTTGAAACATTTTACTATAGAATTACCTTTAAATAAGTTGACAACTGAAATGCATTAGAAATGGTTTTAATGTAGGTGTGTATTGAAAATATCTATCTATCTATCTATCTATCTATCTATCTATCTATCTATCTATCTCAGTCTATATATTATCTATCTATCTATCTATCTCAGTCTATACATTATCTATCTATCTATCTATCTATCTATCTATCTATCTATCTATCTATCTATCTATCTATCTCAGTCTATACATTATCTATCTATCTATCTATCTATCTATCTATCTATCTCAGTCTATACATTCTATCTATATCTATCTATCTATCTATCTATCTATCTATCTATCTATCTATCTATCTATCTATCTATCTATCTATCTTAGCCTATTCATTATCTATCTATCTATCCCAATCTTTTTTTTATCTATCTATCTATCTATCTATCTATCTATCTATCTATCTATCTATCTATCTATCTATCTCAGTCTCTACATTATCTATCTATCTAGCTAGCTCAGTCTGCTTATATCTAAGAAAAGAAAACTGTTAGATTAGAAGTGGCGATTGCGTTTAGCTTATTTCAACAGTAAACGGGTGGGACTTATATATCAGTCTAGTAGCACGCTTAAATTAAATGTATTCGAGGTACCAATAGAAAAATTTCGTTAAAGCGATTGCCATGAAAATATTTGTGGAACAGACAGAGAAAAAGCCACATCATGTCGGTGAGAAAGTGCCTGAAGATGCCTGGTTAGGATTGATTACATTACAGATCTTTTAGGGGATTTTATCAAGAATCTCCAGATGTACAGCAGGAAGACCTGACCAGATATGGCCACAGTATTCAATGCACGGACGAATGTTAGATTTGTAAATATGCAAGATGGACTCTGACGAGAAAAAGTTTGAAAACTTGAGGCTAAGATGTCTCGGTTTGTTGCTCTCTAGGAGTCTAGCATTAGCTATGCTGATGAAAGCAGAAAAAAGGGGTAAATGAGGGCAAATGCTTTGAAAATATTTTACTATGGTTATATTTTGAAGATAAAGGGTGTTCTAATAACTTGGGCCGATTTTAAATGTGAATTAATTTTAAGCGTCTAATGATTTTTTTTTCTTTCTTTCAGATTTAAGTCTTTGGCAATTTCATCCATGGAAAGTTTAATAATCACAAAATGTGTTAAAGTTATCGGAGCCTATTACGAAAATGGACGTTCAAATTGATAGATATACGGTCTAATGATTCCGCTAGCAAAAAATGCTTACCAAACAGTGACCTTTTTTGGATGCAGTGTCTTTTCAACAATCAAGAGGATTTTTTGGGAAAAATATTTATCGGTATGCTGCAAAAATGATTTAACAATGGAAATGCATTTGAAATAATATTGCAGTCGTATTAGACTGAATTTGAATTTATTAAAAATGACTTTTCTGTATATATATATATATATATATATATATATATATATATATATATATATATATAAGCAAATGTAAATGGATATAGATTTGACATAATGAAGAAAAATTTGGAAAAAACAAACCAAAAATCCTTAAATGCAATTGTGTTGTTTAAAATGAATGAAATGTCGACGTCTGACGTTTCGGTTTAATAAACCTTCTTCAGGACAATATTCATTAAAATACAGTTCAGTTCAATTTGATAAAGACGATGGTTATAAAAAAAAAGTCTTATCCGTGAAGGTATTAAAATATTTTCATAATAAAAATCTCAGGAGGATTTATGAAGCAGGTATAATATCCATCTCACGCACGGTGAATACTAGACCTAGTTTCTTTAATATTTCCCCTTTTTTAGCGAGATTAATGCTCGACAAGCATACACATAAAATTTTTAGATTCTAATAGAATTCTTTTCATTTTCTTTTTCATTCAAAATAATCAAAAATTTTTAGGAATACGTTTTTTGGAAGCGTCGCCCATGTGACGACAACGTGACCATGCTAAACGGAAAGCTGATCATTTTAAAAATTTCAGTTATCTGTTTTGGATAAGACTTGTTTTTTATAACCATCGTCTTTGTCAAATTGAACTGAACTGTATTTTAAATGAATTTGTCCTGGTTTGTTTATTAAACCAAACGTCAGACGTCGACATTTCATTCATTTTAAACATAATTATATTTAAGGATTTTTATATTGTTTTTCCAAATTTTTCTTCATATATATATATATATTTTTATATAAACTGAAAATATCTTTACGTTAGATAGCTTCAAAATCCTTTTACTATAATCATACCGAAAATAATTTTGCTATTTTCGTGCGTTGATAATAGCGTTACAAAAGAAATCTATTGATCGATCGTGAATTCTTCTCTTTATATGCCATGTCCTTTCAGGACATAGGCGATCATGGCTCTCCACATCTTTCTATCCCTTGCAGCTCTCAACAAGTTTCTTCCTTCTGCTTCATCCCCCCCCACACCATGTTTTGTCATTCACTTCCTTAAGTCCGCCAGGTATGTCCTGCGTTGCTTTCCCTTGTCTCTCTTTCCCTCTATTTGACCCGTGAGTATCAGATTCTCCAGGCCCTCCTTCCTCATTATGTGTCCCAGAAATTTCATCTGCCTCTTCCTGATGTTAAGTATAAACCTCCTCCTTGTTTGCGAACTCTCTAAGACCTCATCGTTACTCACACACTCGGTCCATGATATCCTTAGCATCCTTCTGTAGAACCACATCTCCGTCGCCTCGAGTCTCTTCTTCATCTTTCGATATATGAGGCCATAGGTATCAATACTGTATAGTCACTATCAGTTTCACTCGTCAGTACAATTTTCAGACCAAATATATATATATATATATATATATATTATTATTATTGTTATTATAAAAGATAATAATAAAAACATTTTGAAATCGCTACCCAAAAGTTTTCATGTTTCAATACTATGATTGTACTTCTTCAGGCGATTGTAAGTAATTGATGATTAAATGATTTTTAAAACCAAAGTAATTACCTCTTTTTCGAAAGTTAAAGATGGGTAGCTTTCAGAAACAGAGGTAATAATTTGTTTTTAAATTTCCTTAAAAATCATTTAATCATTATTTACTTACCATATACTTAACATTATTTTTCTATTTTGTATTGTGCACATTCTTAAAGTAAATGCTACGAACAGTGGATCTTTATTCTTCTCTCCTTTGGATATATATATATATATATATATATATATATATATATATTTTTGGTTGGATAGATGTGAGTTTGTGACGCTGGGCTTCACGCTTTAGTGTTTGTCTGACGATCACTAAAGCGTGAAACCCAGGGTCACAAACTCACATCTATCCAACCAAATATGTTAGCTCTATCTCTGATATTGAGCGCTTTCTAATAAGTACCGCGCATATAATATATAAATAATTATACATGTATATATTTATTTATATTTATATACATTTGTCACACAAACACACATATATATATATATATATATATATATATATATATATATATATAATTTTAAAGAAAAACAGACCACTTTCAGGCTCCATTTGTAATAATTTATTTCACCAGAGAATTTTACTTTTCTCTAGATCTTCAGACTTCACTTTCAAACGTGAAACGAAAAATGAATTTAAAATGTACACTTGACTGACAGTATTAAGTTTATATAAGTTTACATAGAATGTGGTGAGGAATGGTGTGAGAGACATGGTCGAGTTTAAGGAGGGAAGGGGAGTTTTAAAATTTCTTCTTATATTTCTTTTTATTATAATACTTTATATTGAGAAAGGAGTGGGTAAGGATCAGACATTGACCTATTTAATTGGTCAACTCAACGGAAATGATATAGGGAAAAAGGAAAAAAGGGGGAAGTAAAGAGATAAGAGATGTACGTAGGGTTTTTCGAGGAAGAAGAGGGATGGTTTAGCTCTAGCACTTTAGATAAACACAGATTTTAGCATTTGATAGCAATTTAAACGTTTAAAAAACTCAGAAAGAAATTAAATTTAATACTTGTTAGCAATTTAAATATCAACTTGTCCACAAATAAATTAGCGATTTAATATAAGCCGAACATATATATATATATATATGTCCCATATATATATATATATATATATATATATATATATATATATATATATATATATATATATATATTTATATATATATATATAATGTCCCACCCAATATAAGGTCCATCAGCGACTCAAAGTCGCGGTTTAGTATATAAAGTCAGAAAATTCAATCAGTTCGACTTTGTTACTTTTGTTACTAACACTCGTGTAGTTTTTTTTTTCTGTCAGACATGTTCTTTGATTCCTGCAGAAAGACGTTCTTCTTCCACCTCATAATAGTTTGATTTATTCATTTAAATGTAGTTGTGGTTCACACGACGTAGGGAGAACGACTCAAAGGCTGGATGTTAGAATAAAACAACTTAAGTATTCTCTGTCAGACATTATGACCAACACATCCGGGTCTTCCATCGCAGATCGTCCAATAAATTAACACAATTGTTTCTGCTAATTTCAGTGTGGATTCATTTTCCATTTTAAGTAAGTCCCACTCGAGTTACAATTTTAAAAAAATTGAGGCCATATACATTTTGTCCTTACGACCTTCGTTATGCAAACAGAATGATTTTGTACTGAACCTCCAATTAATTTCCATTTAAATATATTTTTCTTCCATTCATATTGTTCATCCGTTTTATTGATAATTCTATATTTATATTTATTTATATTGATAATTCTATATTTATTGACCTCAGTTTATCTCTCTTGAGCGAGGTTTGAAACCGGTTAGCTAGCTCGTTTTTCAGTTTTACCTTTTAATTATTATCATGAGTAGTAATAAATACAATTTTTTTTCTATTCATGGCGGTCATTAAATTTTGTACTGCTAATAAAATCTTTAACAATAAACGGTACTTACCTTCGAATTGTGGCCTGAGTCGTATGTCATATCCTTTCAAGAGTCTTTCTATGGTATCTGTGGTATTTTGAAAGCGTGACTGATCGCCATAGCTCCTGACAAAACAAAAACAACAACGTTAAAATGGAAGCTTAATATTCATTTTTATATTATACAAATTCAGTTCCCAGTAAGAATAGAATACGGCCAAATCACGTCAAAACATCGGTTCTCTTTCGATTACTGAAAGTACCTAGGCCGGTGACCGCTAGGGTTCTTTTTGGGCGCAAATATGCTTAGAAAGGTATAAATCCACCTCTTCTACCCCCCATCTATGGGTTAAATAAGAGAACATTTATATGAAAGTCATTATTATCTTTCAAAAATAGTTAGTACAATATTCATTCACAAATAATTTTATTAGGCTCCAAAAATATGTTTCGACTATAATTAGCCAAGAAAAGGTTGATAACCCATAAAAGATAAAAAATAACAGGTCAACCAATGATCTTGAAAGAATAATCTACTATTCCTGTCACGTATTTCGAACATTTGAATGTTGATATCACCTCCTTCAAGCTTGTCAATGATTTTTTGTTAGTTGTGGGCTAGCGCGTATATATATATATATATATATATATATATATATATATATATATATATATATATATATATATTATTAGAATATATTTTCTACGAAATTTCTCGAAAATTCAGGTACGTAAATGTAATTAATAATGTTCAATTTAAAAAAACTGCATTGGCTTAAATAATTTATATCTATAAAAATAACGTATAAACGGAAAATATATTAAAATAATTGTCAGACTTATATATATATATATATATATATATATATATATATATATATATATATATATATATATATATATATATATAAATATACGGAAAAAAACAAAAAAAAAAACAAAAATCCTAATATGCAATTATGCTGTTTTAATGTTAATATAATGTCAACGTCGGACGTTTCGGTCTAACAGACCATCTTCAGGACATATTCATAAAACATAATTAACATTAGACCATATTCAATTTAACATGAAAAAGACGATGGACATAAGAGCAAGACCAATCCAAACAGATAACTGAAATCTTCAGATAACTGAAATCTTCACAAAATTATTAAAATATAAATATCAAATACAATTATTTAAATAACTAGATCAAACAAAAGCTTTAAGAATATAGATAATAGGAAATTAATTAAAATATATAGACCATACAAAACAAAAATGCAGCTGTTACCTAAAGGGTACTATATAAGGTGTTAATAAAACCAATTCGTGGAAATGTCGAAATGACAGCCAAACGTATATACCTATATAGTAAATATTTACGGGCTCGGTTACCCCATATTAAATTCGGCCTTTTACCATATCTAACCTCGTACGACGGTTGGTAAATATTCCGCAGTTGGAGATTCGTCTCCACCTGTGCTGCACAAACTGTCCGCCTCCGGGCAGAGAGGATCCACAGACGAGGTTATGTCGGAGGTCAGAGTCTTGTCACGGGAAACAGGTACCCAAATCCTTTTTATACGGATCTACGGGGAATCTTTGGCTTTGTGACACATCTGACCGTGTGGGGGCGGTTGGTAGATATCCTGCAGTTGGAGATTTATTGTGGAATTCACTTGACTCACTTCTAGCAGTTGACTACTTCCTCTGTCGAATCTTATATGTATTGTTCTTGTCCTAAGTATTATCGCTCATTACCAACCTTCTATTCAGTAACCTTCCTAGGTTACAACAATATACATATATCGAAAAAAAAAAAGAGAGGAAGGTAGAGAGAGAATATATATATATATATATATATATATATATATATATATATAATTGATTTAAAATATGTTTTTTTTCGCTACACAGTTCTAACCATGTTTCAAAATGGAAGCTAAAAGCCCTGAATTTAATTTTTGTAATTAAATTAAAGACATTAGTTCCATTTCATCCTCAAGCGAATTTTGGAGTAACATTTAAAATTACTGGGTTTTAAAGACACAGCTAAAATCATAATTCACGTTTCCAAGGTTACAGATGAATCCAATTTACCAGACGAGGGGTGTCTCGATGTCTATATATAACTGATACATTAAAATATTGTCACTAACCTCCACACCCTCTAGTGTAGAATTCAGTGTTGTCCTTCAACGATTATATTTCGGTGAAACATAGGTTAACCAGGGCATATCATATATACATATATACGTTTTTAAAGGCAAGCGGTTTCTATAATTATAGCGCTTGATATTAAGAGATAGTACAATAATAATAATAATAATAATAAAATGTTCACTTTTCTCTATTGTTTGAATAATAAATCAGTTTCCGGGAGATTTGATTGTAAAATTGGAATGTATTTCTTTTGCAGAAAATAAATCACCGAAAAATAATTAAAATTTTACTATCAAGTCTCCTGAATTCCTCAAAACACAGAGTAGGGACAAGATAAGTGAGCATTTAATTTTAGTCAGTGTCTGCATGTATGTATGTGTTGTGGTAAACAGTAGAATGAACTATTCCTTCTCTCATAAATACTAACTGTAAGAGTCGGTTGGAGAGCGTAGACGTAGTCTCTGACTGTGTGCGACTTCTACAGGTTCAAAGGGAATATTTTTGGCCGAGGCTACGGACTCTGAGAACCCACGGTAAACTCGGTCTTGTGTCACATGCAACCCACGTGGTGGGTGTTAAATATAGCGTAGACGCAGTCTCTGCTTTGGCAGAGAGAAAGCCGGACGAAGCCGAAGTACAGACTTTCGTCCGGGGAGACTCTGAACCCATTTATACGGGTTCTAAGGGAATATTTTTGGCCGAGCCTACGGGCTCGGAGAACCCAAGGTTAATACGGTCTTGTGCCACATACAACCCTCGTGGTGGGTGGGGCTGTTAGATATAGCGTAGACGCAGTTAACCTACCGTTCGGACGTACACCTCTATCTGCTTATTACTAATACTCTTGCTTTGTATATATCTGTTATTTCAATAAACTTGTTCAACCTACCTTCGTCTCCTGTGTCTTTCTTTCTGGCCCCTAAACAGGCCACAGCAGTATGCGTGTATGTGCACGTGGCCGAGTTGTTAGAACGTTTGCATACTGACCATGAGACCCGGTTTCGAATATCACCATGGTCGATTTGTCAGGAAGGAGACTTCATGATGTTAGCGGACTGGTGGGAGTTAATCCCAGCGTGCGGGGCCTTTGAAAAGTGCCTGAAAATCATACCACGGGTTGACCCAAGCATTGTGAGTGAAATTGGGTAGTTTTTTTCCCCCAAAACTGTAAGTAATGTCTGCTCAGTATAGTTGTAGGTGAATAAACGCAAATACGCCTGAGAAAGCGTCTGCAATAGGGATTAGCTAGTAGACGGATATCCTCGAATACGAGTGGCCAGCTATATATTGTATGTGTGTGTGTTTGTGTATGTGTATAATTAATCGAAAATTCTTGCTTTATTTAAATTGACAAGACAGGATATTAACTCGATAATTAAAGGGTATCTCAAAAATATAGACACTGTTTTATAGTGTATAGCTCAAGTCAAACTTACTTTTTTTCAGATTTAAATGTTAGTATTACTAATGTCATGCATGCTTAGCTTTGAACAAAGAAAGTTCATCCTGAAATGTTAATGGAAGTACGAAAATGCAGTTGAAGTTCAAAGACGATATGAAAGAGTTTCAATCAGATCCACCCACACGGCTTACAATCTCAGGAATTAGAGATAAAATGCTGACGGTAGACAATGTGCACAATAACCGTTCCGGAAGACTACGGATATAAACCACGCCCTGTGAAGAAAGAAAGGGTAATGGAAAGTTTTCACAGAAGTCCAAGAAACCTATCGAAATGTCGATTGCTATTGGTGATTCCATTGCCTCGCGTTGTCAGAAATGTCTGGAACAAAACGGACATCAATTTGAAAACAAGCCCAAATCTCAATAAATAATAAATATTGTCGTTATATGCATTATTTAAATTAGATAAAGTTGGTTTTACACCTTTGTGCAAATTAATTGAAATAAAACGAATCATTCCGTTATTATTTACATTTTTTCGTATTTTTGTAATGAAACATGACCCATTGCACATGTGAGTACATCGTATGTCCATTCCACAAAGCCGTTCTTTGCAGATTGGCCACAGATTCTCAATTGGATTTAAATCGAGAGACTTTCCTGGCTACTCTACTTTTGATATTCTCACTGGTCTTCTCGTGCAGCTTTACAATTTTCGTACGCTTCTTTGGAGTAATGTCCATCGCAGACAATGGCAGTAGGACAACTAATCGAGAAGCGAGACAATAATTTCTGAACGTGATAAAAAGCTGATGCAATCACACATGACGCAATATTTTTCAAGGCCATACAAATTTCTTCACATCTTATAATATGAATGTAATTAAAAGAAATGAAAATATTGGCTAGCATCTAAACCCTTGTGAAAATTAATTGAAGCAAAAAGAATAATTCTGTTATTATTTACATTTTGTTCTTATTTTTCGAATGAAACATGACCCAGTGCACATCTTTGTACTTAGTATGTCTATTCCACGTAGTCGTTCCTTGCAGAATGACCACAGATTCTCGATTGATTTCCAATCAGGAGAGTTTCCGGTCTAGTCTATAGTATTTTGATTTACTCACTGGTAAGGCTTTCCAAAGTATCTGTGCAGCATTACAATTTTAGTACACTTCTTTGGAGTAAATAAATCTATATACCAACGTAACAATATATTATTGAATAATTACACCCTGAAAGAAAACGAATAATCCCGTTATTATATACTTTTTTTTGTATTTTTCCAATGAAACATGTCCCAGTGCACATGTCAGTACTTCCTATGTCTCTGCAGATTGACCACAGATTTTCGATTGGATTTAAATCAGGAGAGCTTCCGAACCAGTCTACAGTAGCTTTATTTGCTCGCTGTTAAGGCTTTTCAGTCTGTTCGTGCAGCGTTACAATTTTCGTACGCTTCCTTGGAGTGACGTCCGTCGCAGACAATGGCCATAGGACAACTAATCGACAGTCGAGAAAATAGTATCTGTGCGTGATCAAAATCTGATGTAATCATGGATGACGCAATATTTTTCAAGGCCAAAAAAATGCCATCATACACCCCGAAAATAGATGCATATTACTGCATACCACTGCAAATGACTTAATCTCAGGAAAAAAAAATAGAAATCGATTACACCCTCTCACTCCAGTGGACTGACCGTATTGTGAAAGAAAGAAAACTGAAGACATTGTTTCAATTACTTTTTCACAAGGGTGTGGATGCTTGAATCATTTCTTGAGACGGTTTCAGAATGTAAACATCTATATGAGACTCGCTGTATATGTAATAAAAATATTTCATATATTGGAAGAAAGGACTTATTGATGTAGTTCTATACAAGGGTATATTCAGGGTGTATTTAAAGGTAAAAGACAATAGGAAAACGCTTCGGCTAATAATACAGTTTTCCTATTGTCTTTTACCTTCATATATATATATATATATATATATATATATATATATATATATATATATATATATATATATATATGTTGTGCTTGTGTGTGTGTAAAATGTATATATAGATGTATTTGTAAATACAATATAGGCCAAAGGAAAAGACAAGCGAAATCTTTTATGCCAACGCGTTTCGTTCTTCGAGAAACATTATCAAGGCAAGTAATGTTATTTATAAATCTGTGTTTATAAACAGAAGTAGCGTGGATAAAATAAAATAACATTAATGATTCGAATTTTGAATTAGACAACACTGGTAAATAATCTAATAACTTACTGTGTAAAGATAAACTACGGTGATCTCTAATTGAAGTAATTTTTCGGCTTATTAAACGAAAGCAAGTTGATGCTTTTTCTGGTTATGGTCTATTGGATTAAAGCGGTTTCTCTGACATGTTTTGATGACATATTGTATCGTCCGGTTCACACTCTTCCCTGGTCTTTTGAAAAGGAGTAGAGTTTTATCCCTTATTTCCTGTTTAGGATTGTCTTTCCATTTCCTTTTAAAGCCTACTTCGGATTTATGCTTCAAACGTATTCACCTAAACTATAAAACATTAATTAATATCCTTTTCTTCCTCAATAAAATTAGACAGATTCACTTAACGTCCAGTTCACAAACCTTGCCGGTCTTTTGAACAGGGGTAGAGATTTATACCTTGTTTCCTGCTTAGGATTGACTTTCCAGTTCTTTTTAAAGTCTAAGCTTAAGACGTATCCACCTAAACTCTAAAACATTATTTACTATTCTTTTCGTCCTCAATAAAAGGAGACAGAGTTATTTAAAATCAGGTTCACTCTCCTTCCTGTTTTTTTGAACAGGCGTGGGGCTTTATCCCTTGTTTCCTGTTTAACGCTGACTTTCCGGTTGCTTCTAAAGTCTTTGTCATAATCTTTCATTCGCAGTAGCCTCTTGCGTCTTAGCAGCGTCATCGTCTTGCTTGGGGTGAATTGATGAAAAAATAAAGTAGTACATATTTCTTCAGGTGTAATTTTTAAATGCACTATTTTACTTTCGCGGGTAATTACATTAAATATCTCTATCCGAAAATAAACTTTTCTAACCATTTGATATCATTAAAGAACGAGTGAGCTGAAAAAAAGTGCTACCTAGGCATTATTAATCCACATCTTATGGGTAATGAGGCTGTTATTCTTTTGAAGAAAAATCGAAGGGAAATAACTTTGTGTCAGGTGATATTTCCATCACTAAGGTTTAGTGGCTGTCGCTCCTGATAACATGACATATTTCTACAGGCATTCTGTACTGTTTTGTTTTCCGTGCCTGGACAAGTGGTGGTTTGTAGTTTCAAACAGGAGTGACAGTTCAGCAAGTATTCAACACCAATCCTACTATGGAGCGCCGTACATGCTTGTGGGTGCACTTGCATTGTTTCGAAACGCTGGAGGTGCGACGTAATATTGATTGGCAAAATGTTGGGAAATTGGTCAATAAATCAAATCAAGAAGCAATATAAAGATATGATCCGTGTATCTATCTTAGAGAGGTAAGTTCAAGTGAGTTTAGTGATTTGTTGAGCTATTCCTTATGCAAGTGATTTCTTTAATTACAAAAACAAAAACAAAAAACAAACACAAATGATCGCATGACCGTCGGGTTCTTTCGTTAAGATATTTTATATCATTACGATAGGAAATGTGTCCTGGGTAAGACGATAAACTACATCCGACAGGAAGGCCTTTGATCAGGTGGTTTTGAGGAGTGCGCAAGTACCATTAATTACTCTTTTCTTCAGTTGTAATTTTTAAGTTCACTTTTTTTTTTTTAGCTAGATTCAGCATCTTTATGCGAAAATAAAACTTTTCGAACCATCTAATATCGTTTAAGAGCGAGTATGCTGGAAAAGAACGTGCCACGTGGGTATTATTTATCCGCATCTTATGGATTATAGCGCCGATATTCTTTGAAGACAAATCGAAGCGTCCTGGGTATGATGATAAACTACATCTGCGTCCTGGGTAAGATGATGAACTACGTCAAACATCAAGGCCTCTGATCAGGAGGAGAGTGGAGCCGCCTCTTAATTGCTTGTGTTCCCAGGTCTACCCTGACCCGCGGTGGTAACACCTGTTAGGGTCCCAGCTATGGGCAAATAGTTCACCACTAAACTGGCGTCAAAACACCATGAAAGTGCAAAAGTAGGTTTTAATAACAGCAATAAAATTATTACCAGCAATAAATTTTTGGAAAATATTACCAGTAATACATTTTTGGAAGAAAAATATTACATATAATAAAAATCTTGTCGGCATTAAATAATTCATTCAACTAAACCAAACCAAACCGATAAGAAGTCGCAATATATTTGTTTAGAGTTGCTATAAAATACAACAAAAATTTAAGATAAATGTAAATCACATTGAATAATTGATAATATAATTTTAACGTGTTTGAGAAATAAGCATGTTTGGGTTGCTTCCCTTTTCATTTTCTTTATTTTCTTCACCTTCCAATTTTTCTCCTCGTTCTTCTCCTCCACCTTCTCTTTTTTCTTCTTTTCACCTTCCTTTCTTCTTTTTCTTCTAATTTTCCTCCACGTCATTGTTCACCTCCACCTTTTTCTTCGCCCCGTCTTTCTTTCTTTCTCCTCCTCCTCCTTTTTCTTCTAATTTTCCTCCACGTCCTTTTTTACCTCCACCCTCTTCTCTGCCTCATGTTTCTTTCTTTCTCCTCATCTTTTTTCTAATTTTCCTCCACGTCATTTTTCACCTCCACCTTTTAATCCACTTCGTCTGTCTTTCTCCTCCTGATCCTCCTTCTTTTTCTTCTAATTTTCCTCCACGTCATTTTTCCCCTCCGCCTTTTTCTTCGCCTCGTCTTTCTTATATTATATATATATATGTTTTGTATATGTGTATCTACGTTTTTGGGCATGTAAAAAATAGGTCCTTACTAGATAAAATATTAGTTAGATTTTATAAGTTTATGTTAAATTTGTAACCTGTAGTTGATATTACTTGCTTTCTCAAATTTTCTTTATTACACATCGGTTCTCTTATAAATACCATTTGTTTTTAGTTTGAACCCAACCCATCATTTATTTTCTCTCCTCTTTAGATCATATCGTTTTTTATTGGGCGTAGTGTCACCACAAATGTATACACACGTTTCTGGTGTCTGTTTTTTTTATTTTAATGTAGGTCTGCGATTCGGTAGCGAATTATCCATCGAAAAATAATTCATATTTTTCTGTATCTCACTCATTTAAACCGTTATTTAACTCCTCTCTTTAAAACTTCTCTCTGTTAAATTTCAACCCGCACCTTCCCCTTCAGGGCTTCCTGTTCTTCTTTCTTCTATTACACCCTCTCTCTAGAGCTTTCATACATTTCCCTCTCACACTTGTTCTCCACTCCAACACATACACCCTCACTAAAATTTTGTTTTTTATACCCGGAGTTACATTTTCCGATTTCTTTTTGAATTTATAGGTCTGATGAGTTGGATCGTGTTTACGATTCCAATGCAATAAATTATAACCATGGAATATTAGTGTTTGAGCTTTTTTATTATATTATTACTCTGTCCTGGACATTGAATACTACTTCGATTGTATCCTTTTGGAAATTTATTTCTATAGATTTATATATATATATATATATATATATATATATAGTTATATATTTATATATATATATATATATATATTATATATATATATATATATATGTATGTATATTGACAACTAATATTATCTCTCTCTCTCTCTCTCTCTCTCTCTATATATATATATATATATATATATATATATATATATATATATATATATATATATTACTCTAGATTTATATGGCAGCGGGCCTACAGTACTAGGGATGGCATTTCCCTCGATTAATACAAATTTTCTAAGCCTTTTTTCCTCGTTATGTGCCCTAGAAATATAAACTGTTGAAGTGTCCCTTTTTGTTTCCATTTTCTCTAAAACCTCGTCGTTGCTCACATGTTTGGTCTATGGTATTCTCAGCATCCTTCTGTAGAACCATAGTTCTGTTGCTTCAAATCCCTTCTTCATCTGTGAGGAGACTGTCCACTTACTTCCATGGGGAATGTCTACGATTTTTTTCGTTTCTAATGATTTTTTTTGTTTATTTATAATATTCATAGCGTTTGCAATGAATCATTCACTATCCCAATGGGTCTTCGGATTTCACTTTCAGTCGTCAGTTAAAATCGAAGAGAAAATAATGTAATCAAGATGTTGATTCACAAACAAAGAAAAGATTTGGAAGGAAGCCATCATCAGTATGTCAAGAGTGATTACGTTTAGTGGACTTATTTTTTTCTCATTTGGCAACCACTCATACAACCTGTTCTGCCAACCATTTACACAAGTCTGTTAGGTAGGTTATGCAATGTTTTCCTTTGTTTCTCTTGCGTTCAGTATATATATATATATATATATATATATATATATATATATATATGTGTGTGTGTGTGTGTGTGTGTGAAAATGTATGTATATGAATATAAATAAATATATATATATATATAATTAATTAGAAAGCGCTCAATATCAAAGATAGAGCTAACGTATTTAGTTGGATTGCTGTGAGTTTGTGACCCTGGGTTTCACGCTTTTCGATCGTGATCGCAAAAAGCGTGAAACCCAGGGTCACAAACTCACATCAATTCAACCAAATATATATATATATATATATATATATATATATATATATATATATATATATATATAGCATTTCATCCCAAGCAAGGTGAGAGTGCCACTAGCACAGAAGGGGTTACAGAGATTGAGAGCAAGAGTAAAGAGGCGTGTTTAAGGAAAGGATAAAGAAGTGGACGGGGATCAAAATCAAGGCATCAAAAGATGTCGATTGACATTACATTTGAATATTTAAAGATTACAGTTATTAGGGAAACAAGTAAGAGGAAGAGAGTTCCATCGTCGGGAAGTGCGAAAGAAGCGGTTGGAATTAAAGAGAAAGACGGAGATGCCAACCTAGTAGCAGGCTTAAATTCATGCTGTTGGGGTACCATGAAATTAGCTCATCAGAGCACTTGCCATATACGTTTATTTCAATAGATTTAAAAAAAAAAAACAAAACAAATAATCCCTGTTTATCAATCTAACATATATCATTTTTATTAAAGCTTCATCAGAGAATGGGATATTTTTTAAGCATTTCACCCCAAACAAGGCGGGGGTGTCACTAGCATACAAGGGGTTGCGGAGAGTGAGAGCAAGAGTTAAGAGGGGTGTTTGAGGAAAGGATATAGAGAAGGACGGGGATCAAGTTTAAGGCCTCAGAAGATATCGATTGACTTTACATTTGAATATTTGAAGATTATAGCTATCAGGGAAGCAAGTAAGAGGAAGGGAGTTCCACTGACGGGAAGTGCAAGAGAAGAAGCTGTTGGAATTGAAGAAGCTGTTACATTTAGCTGTTTAGACAGTGAAAGGGTGGGACGGAAATGCCAACCTAGTAGCGAACTCAAATTCATGCAGTTGCGGTATCAGTGAAAGTAGCTCGTCAGGGCAGTTGCCATGAAAATATTTGTAGAAAGGACAGAGAGAAGCCACATTAAATCTGTGAGATAGTGACTGGAATCATGGTGCCAGAGCAGGACCTATCACACTGCATATCCACGTTTGGATTTTGTCGAGATGAACAGTCGGGGTATCAGACAATGGTAGATTTGTAGATGTGAAGGATGGACTCACAGAGAACAAACTTTCCTTGCAGTAGATGTATCTATTGATTCAATGTAGTTGTTTCACCTCAGGTCTGTGGAAAACCTGAGATCTAGATGGCGCAGTGAGACGCTCTCGTGGAGTTGACCATCAACCATGCTGATAGGAGGCAGACAGGGAGGTGTTATATGAATTTCAAATTTGCAAAGTCCAATTTCCTCAGTGAACTCGACTGGTCACCTGGATGGGCGGACCGTATGTCTTAAAGTCGGGCAGACCAAGCTAACTCGGCTGCGCGCTTCTCCGAGGAATGGGGGTCCCACGGGCTTGAGAAGCATCGTTTCGCAAAGTTGGTCAAAAATCATTGTAATCGACGGCTCCTTGCTTGCGCGAGGTCGGGCTACTACGCGGCGTGGTCGGTCGGTGGGCAGGCCGGCTAACTGAGTGGTCGAGCGCGCAACACGGGTTGGCGTTGGTGCGGCCGCCAGTGAGAGGCGCACCATTCTCTGCGGACGAATAGAATTTCACAAAGTTGGAAAATCAACTAAGAAAACTCGAGTTGTCCCCCGGACTTGCGATCTGCAAGTCCCAAAGCGAAGCAGTCTCTTTCCGATTTTAAGTATAATATCATTTTCCATTTTCCATTTTCTGTAGGACTTCAGCATCCTTATTTCGAACCTCATTTCTGTCTCTTCATTGAATACTGATTATTTCCTTATAAGGAAAGGGCTAATATTACCATCCGGAAATTGCAAAAGTACGTATTATATGCATGCAAGGTGGAGTAATGGCTAGCGGCTCGGATTAAGGAATCAGAGAGCCGAGTTCGAATTCAAGTTGGATCTATTACATTCACTTACGTGCTAATACTCTTGGGAAAGGTATAAATCATCTTCTTCCCCCAGCTATGGGTAAATAGCAGGACAGACCGAGTTCTATAGACTTGGATGGCAACTGGTCTACTACAGAAAGAAATGGCAACCTATTGCGTGAAAAAAATCTGCCTCGTCAGTCATGTATCGAAAGATACATGCTCGCTTAAACGTGTATCATACATGGCACATAACTGTCAACACTTAGGGAATTTTCCCAGTTCAAGCTAGTGTTCTATAAATTTTCATCTCTTGTGAAGTTAGAACTGCTAAAAGTATAGGTGGGCAACAAAGATTGAAAGGGATAAGGGAAAAGGAGATGATACAGGCAAAAAGCGAAGAAAGGAAAATAAGGTATGAAAAATATTCTCAGTTTTCAAGGAGGCATGGTGGAGTAATGGATAGTGGCTTGGATTGAGGAATCAGAGAGCCATGTTCAAATTCCAGTTAAATCCATTACATTCATTTACGTACTAATACCCTTGAGGAAGGGATGAATCTTCTCACGCCAGATATGGGTAAATAGCAGCACAGACCAGGTTCTATAGCCTTGGGTGGCAACTAGTCTATCGCAGAATAAAATGGTAACCTACTGCAAGAAAAAAATCTGCTTCGTCAGTCATTTATCGAAAGATAAATGATCGCCTAATCGTGTACCACGCATGGCACTGACTGATATGCCGGTTAAATATGAAAGTGATTGTCGATGTCACCAGGCAGGACGTTGATTGGAATCAAGTGGGTCGACCAAAACAGACTTGACGCAGAGGTGAACACAGACGGCACCACATGGGCCGAGCTGAAGAGGATTCCCAGGAATTACGCCCGTTGCAGAGGGGTTGTTGCAGCCCTATATTCCCCAAAGAATCTAGAGGCATAATAGAATAGATACTCGATGCTTCTTTCTGGGAGCGAACAATTAAAAATCTCCTCCAACATTTGCCAAGTAAACACTTTTGACATGATTATACGAAATCAGTATATTATGTGTGTATCAAATTTTCTAAATCCAATTTCTTCAGTGGACTCGACTGGTCCCAGAGGCAGGAGGACCGTAAGTCACCATGTCGGACAAACCGAGCGAACTCGGCTGCGCGCTTCACCGAGGACTGGAGAAGCACTCTTTCAAATAGCCGTCCTTTCTACATCTGTGAGGAGATTGTCCAGCATTCATTGCCGTAATGGTGTAACATATTGAATTGGCTTCTCGCTCAATGAATACTGATTATTTCCTCATAAGGAAAGGGTTAATATTACCTTCCGTAAATATACGATTTATATGCAGGTTAAATACGAAAGCCATTCTCGATGGTGATGGATCGGCCACACACTCCGCAAGCCTGCTTCTAGTGTCACCAGGCAGGCTCTTGACTGGAATCCACAAGAGGAGCGAAAGGTGGGTCGACCAAAACAGACTTAGCGCAGAAGTGTTGATGCATAGGTGAAGGCAGTCGGCATGACATAGGCCGATCTGAAGTAGATCGCCCGGAACTGTGTCCGTTGAAGAGCTGTTGTTGCGGTCCTATGTTCCCCAAGGAATCAAGAGGCAAGAGAGAAACGAACATGGGGATGGATCGAACACACACTGCACAAGCCTGCTTCTAGTGTCACCAGGCAGGCCCTTGACTGGAATCCGCAAGGCAAGCGAAATGCCTGAAAAACAGACTTGGCGCAGAAGTGTTGATGCAGAAGGGAAGGCAGCCGGTACGACATAGGCCAAGCTGAAGAGGATCGCCATGAAACACTTCCAATACAGATGTGTTGTTGAGGCTCTATATTCCCCAAAGAATCTAGAGGCATAACAGAATAGACACTCGATGCTTCTTTCTGAGAGTGTATGATTACAAATCTCTGATATTTGCCTGATAAACACTTTTGATATGATAATGCGAAATTTAAATAAATATGGCAACAATTTATCAATTGTAAAAGAGAAAAATTGTTGGAATTTTAGGTAGTGGTAACATTACATTTTTTAATTGATTTATTTATTCGACCTCAGTTAGGAAGGCGAATCCTTCCCGACCCCCAACATTTACAAATACAGAGCTGTCGTAAACATCTGCCCAATAAGTCAAATCTACAAGAAAAAAAAAGAGATATATCAATAGGTCAATTGCCATTAATGGCTCCACTAACACTTCATCAAGATTAAAAATGATACTCAACTTTGGATATGTCTGACATTTTTGCAAAATAACGAAGTCTTGTTATTTTTTTAATTCTAGGACCTTGAATTCCCCTCTACTCTCTCTCTCTCTCTCTCTATTTATCTACCTGTCTATCTCACTTTGTATATAATTCACAGAATTGCTATTTTGCACAATTCCAGATGTGAAAAATATCATTCTGGATCAAAATTGCCAACCGCAAATATTAAAACGTTTTAACTCAACTAAAAATTAAAAATAATCACTGAATTCAAGGCTCGAGAGCCAATACTGGTAGAGGTTACAGAACGGTTAAAGGTTTGAGATAATATTAGCCGTTCATTATAAGGAAACAGTCGACATTCATTGATCAAACAGCCAGTTCAATTCGGGTTTCGATTTCTTCAATCCCTGGCCATCAGGCTGGTGTCAAAGTGTAGTATCTGTTAGCCTGATCTCTAATGACAATGGTAATATTAGCCTTTTCCTAATAAGGAAATATTCGACATTCATTGGCCGAGCAGCCTATGCTCCTGTCGGTGGTGATTTATAGAATATTTCTATTAAAATATTTTTTTCAGGAAAATATGTTTCTTAAGTCCACTAAATGTAAATACTGTTGCCAGTACTGATGAGGGAACATTATGAAGAAACAGAAAAATGTTATTGGAAACAAAAGCAAGACTACTTAACTGTTATGCAATATCAGTATGTTAGTAAGTGCTGAACAATCTCTTCAAAGGGTGAAAAGATTTGAAGTAACAGAAATATGGTTCTACAGAAGGATGCTGAGAATACCATAGATTAAACATGTGAGAAATGTCAAACTTTTAGCGAAAAAAA
Source organism: Acanthosepion pharaonis (assembly GCA_903632075.3). Classification (NCBI taxonomy): domain Eukaryota; kingdom Metazoa; phylum Mollusca; class Cephalopoda; order Sepiida; family Sepiidae; genus Acanthosepion; species Acanthosepion pharaonis. Next base: position 529,820 of record CAHIKZ030000262.1, on the reverse strand, counting down.
GGATACTTCTACATAATATCAAAAGGTGACGATTGAAATTTCTAAAGAAACATAATGAGGAAGGAAGGTTTGGAAAATTTGATACTCACGGGACATATTAAAGACAATATGGAGAGAGAAAAACGATACATAAACTGCCTAATGAGCTTTTGTAAGTGTATAGCAAAACAGAGTTTAGGAGAGATAAAAAATGTAAGAGCGATAAATGGGCAGGAAATTGTGGAGAGCCATGATCGACAAGAAAATGCAGGTAGGTATGTACCTTAAATATAGGACAAATTTTTTCATTACAAAATTCATTGTTTATTTTATTCGGTGTACTTGGACGTAGTGCAATGGTTCGCAAGTTTGTCTCGCTAGAAGTATTACGATTGTGTAGTGAGTTCGATTCTCACTGGTTGCCCCATTTTTTTCGGCCTTGTGCCACATCTAAACTACGCTTGGAAAATAACTTTTGGGCACCCCAAGGTGGTGTAATAGTAAGCTTGTCTCGCGAGAACAATTACGAGTGAGTAGAGAGTTCGATCCTCACTGGGTGTCCCATACTTTCATTCATACGCCACATCTAAGCTACGCTTGGAAAATCACTCTTTATTTGTTTTCGAAATCCACCAGCTTAAAAACATTGTAGATATTAATTGATATATTCTGTTCCTGTCTTTTTTTTGTTGCCGATTGTATATCAAAAATAATTTGAGATAATATTTTCAAGAGTTTTGTCTGAAAAGATATTCATCATATATTCATCATTAATATTATAATTAATCGACAAGTGATACTGAAAGTCAAGCTATAAAACTGATGTAGAATCCTTTTTGGCTATGTATTTTGTCTGTGATTTTTGTTTACTTTGCTAAAAACTGCCAGATAGTGGTGTGGTGTGGTGAAATGCAAGCGAGAGTAATGGGGGACTATTTTCCCGCCTGTTATTAGCTTTGTAGAAAAATGGCCGACACATTGAAATATCGACGATTAATAGCTTTTCTGTCTTCCACAGCAATCCTGCCCGCCTCTTTTCTCTTTCTCTCGCCTATAATTTCTCATTTCAGGCCTTCACGGCTCCACAACCCTATCAACAGCTTCTCATCATTTGAAATTTCCTGCATTTATTTAGTTGATTTTTTTTCTTTCTTCTACATTCGATTTTACACTTCCCTTATCTTCTTCGTCTTTAGTTATAAGCTTTCTTTCCTTTTTTTTATTCTCCTTTGAAGAAGACCATATTTTTACAATTTAATTCGTTATACTTTCTTTCTTTCTTTCTTTCTTTCTTTCTTTCTTTCTTTCTTTTACTACCCAGACTTTATTTTCATTCTTTCCTTCCACCCATTCATTCTTCTTTCCTTCATTGAATGTCTTACACTTACTTTCTTTTCCTTTCTTCTTTCGTTCGAGCGCTACGTTTTATTTCTTTAAAAGACCCCCCCACCCCTTATTTTCTCGTTGTATTTTTCTTTTTCTTTTCCTAAGTGTTTTAAAATTATTTTCCTTTTCTTTCACCTTTTTCTCTTTTTTCTTTCATACTTTTCATTTTTCTTCACGTTTTCCCTTAGTTATTTAAATATTTTTCTTTCTTTCTTTCTTTCTTTCTTTCTTTCTTTCTTTCTTTCCTTTCTTTCTTTACCCTTACTTTCTTTACCCTTACTTTCTTTCTTTCTTTCCTTCTTTCTTTCCATCCTTTTTTCCTTCCATCTATTCCCACTTTTTTTACGAGCCTACCTCTTTCTTTCTTTCTTTCTTTCTTTCTTTCTTTCTTTCTTTCTTTCCCCTTATTTTCTTCAATACCCACTTTTTTCTTTTTACAAGCCTACCCCTTACTTTCTTTCTTTGATTCTGTCCTACAATTATTTTATTTTTCTTCCACCTCTTTTTCTTTTATCTTTCATATTTTTCTTTTTTTCTCATTTATTTTTGATTATCTATCATATCCTTTCTTTCTTTCTTTCTTTCTTTCTTTCTTTCTTTCTTTCTTTCTGTTTCCCCATTCTTTCTTTCTTTCATTCTTTCTTTCTTTCTTTCTTTCTTTCTTTCTTTCTTTCTTTCTTTCTTTCTTTTTCCCCATTCTTTCTTTCTTTCTTTCTTTCTTTCTTTCTTTCTTTCTTTCTTTCTTTCTTTCTTTCTGTTTCCCCATTCTTTCTTTCTTTCTTTCTTTCTTTCTGTTTCCCCATTCTTTCTTTCTTTCTTTCTTTCTTTCTTTCTGTTTCTTTTCTTTCTTTTTTCTTTCTTTCTTTCTTTCTTTCTTTCTTTTCTTTTTTTCTGTTTCCCCATTCTTTCTTTCTTTCTTTCTTTCTTTCTTTCTTTCTTTCTTTACCCTTACTTTCTTTACCCTTACTTTCTTTCTTTCTTTCCTTCTTTCTTTCCATCCTTTTTTCCTTCCATCTATTCCCACTTTTTTTACGAGCCTACCTCTTTCTTTCTTTCTTTCTTTCTTTCTTTCTTTCTTTCTTTCTTTCTTTCTTTTCTTCAATACCCACTTTTTTCTTTTTACAAGCCTACCCCTTACTTTCTTTCTTTGATTCTGTCCTACAATTATTTTATTTTTCTTCCACCTCTTTTTCTTTTATCTTTCATATTTTTCTTTTTTTCTCATTTATTTTTGATTATCTATCATATCCTTTCTTTCTTTCTGTTTCCCCATTCATTTCTTTCTTTCTTTCTTTTCTTTCTTTCTTTCTTTCTTTCTTTCTTTCTTTCTTTCTTTCTGTTTCCCATTCTTTTCTTTCTTTCTTTCTTTCTGTTTCCCCATTCTTTTTCTTTTCTTTCTTTTTCTTTCTTTCTTTTTTCTTTCTTTCTTTCTTTCTTTCTGTTTTTCTTTCTTTCTTTCTTTCTTTCTTTCTTTCTTTCTTTCTTTCTTTCTGTTTTCCCATTCTTTCTTTCTTTTTTTTTTCTTTCTTTCTTTCTTTCTTTACCCTTACTTTTTTACCCTTACTTTTTTCTTTCTTTCCTTCTTTCTTTCCATCCTTTTTTTCCTTCCATCTATTCCCACTTTTTTTTTTTGAGCCTACCTCTTTTTTCTTTCTTTCTTTCTTTCTTTCTTTCTTTCTTTCTTTCTTTCTTTCCCCTTATTTTCTTCAATACCCACTTTTTTTCTTTTTACAAGCCTACCCCTTACTTTCTTTCTTTGATTCTGTCCTACAATTATTTTATTTTTCTTCCACCTCTTTTTTCTTTTATCTTTCATATTTTTTCTTTTTTTTCTCATTTATTTTTTGATTATCTATCATATCCTTTCTTTCTTTCTTTCTTTCTTTCTTTCTTTCTTTCTTTCTGTTTGTTTCCCCATTCTTTCTTTCTTTCTTTCTTTCTTTCTTTCTTTCTTTCTTTCTTTTCCCCCATTCTTTCTTTCTTTCTTTCTTTCTTTCTTTTCTTTCTTTCTTTCTTTCTTTCTTTCTGTTTCCCCATTCTTTTTTTCTTTCTTTCTTTCTTTCTTTCTTTCTTTTTCCCCTTTCTTTCTTTCTTTCTTTTCTTTCTTTCTTTCTTTCTTTCTTTCTTTCTGTTTCCCATTCTTTCTTTCTTTCTTTCTTTTTCCTTCTTTCTTTTTCTTTCTTTCTTTCTTTCTGTTTCCATCTTTCTTTCTTTCTTTCTTTCTTTTTCTTTCTTTCTTTTTCTTTCTTTCTTTCTTTCTTTCTTTCTTTCTTTCTTTCTTTCTTTCTTTCTTTCTTTCTTTCTTTCTGTTTCCCCATTCTTTTTTCTTTCTTTCTTTCTTTCTTTCTTTCTTTCTGTTTCCCCATTCTTTCTTTCTTTCTTTCTTTCTTTCTTTCTTTCTTTCTTTCTTTCTTTCTTTCTGTTTCCCCATTCTTTCTTTCTTTCTTTCTTTCTTTCTTTCTTTCTTTCTTTCTTTCTTTCTTTTTTTTCATTCTTTCTTTCCCCCATTCTTTCTTTCTTTCTTTCTTTCTTTCTTTCTTTCTTTCTTTTTTTTCTTCTTTCTTTTCTTTCTTTCTTTCTTTCTTTCTTTCTTTCTTTCTTTCTTTCTTTCTTTCTTTCTTTCTGTTTCCCCATTCTTTCTTTCTTTCTTTCTTTCTTTCTTTCTTTCTTTCTTTCTTTCTTTCTGTTTCCCCATTCTTTCTTTCTTTCTTTCTTTCTTTCTTTCTTTCTTTCTTTCTTTCTTTCTTTCTTTCTAGAAGCCCGAGCCACAATTTCATTCTTTCCTAAAAATATTTTTTCTTTTATCTTTCACAATGCATCATTGCTTCTTTCTTTGTTACGCTCCCTTTAATCTCATCCATTTTCTCGATGTCCTTTCACAACTTTTTCCAAATTTCAACTTTCCGTCAAAATAAAAAATAAAAAAAACTATTTAAAAATAATGCCAAAAATGATCATTTAGCTGGTAATTAGTTTTCGTGTGCCTGTTTAGTGTTTAGATGTTTAGTGTTTAGATGTTTGATGTTTTGATGTTTAGTTTTTAGCTGTGTAGTTTTAGATGTTTAGTATTTAGTAATTATTTTTTTTTAGATATTTAGTGTTTAGAAGTTTAGTGTTTATAGGTTTAGTGTTTAATTTTAGATATTGAGTGTTTAAAAATTTGGTATTTAGATGTTTAGCGTTTAGAAGTTTAGTCTTTAGATGTTTAGTGTTTACATGTCTCTATGAAATAAGTTTACGTTTTAGATTTTAGTGTTCAGGTTTTTAGTGTTGAGATCGTTATTTTTAGTGATTAGTGTTTAGATATGTCCATGAAATAAGTTTAGTTTTTAGATGTTTAATGTTCAGATGTTAAGCGTTTACATTTGTTCATGACATAAATTTAGATTTTAGATGTTTAGTGTTTTGCGTTTAGATGTTCACATATATCCATGAAATTAGTTTAGTTTTTAGAAGTTTAGTGTTTAGCGTTTAGATGTTTACTGTTTAGATATTAAATTTTTACATGTTTATTGTTCCGAAGTTTAGTGGTTAGACGTTTACATATGTCAATGAAATAAGTTTACTTATTAGATGCTTAGTGTTTAATTTTTTTAGATGTTTAGGGTTTTGATGCTAAGTGTTTAGATGTTTAACATTTACATATGCCTACGAAATAATTTTAGTTTTTAGCGTTTAGATGTTTAGTGTCTAGATGTTTACTATTTAGATGTTTAGTGTTTACATGTGTCCATGAAATAAGTTAAGTTTTTAGCGTTTAGATGTTTAGTGTCTAGATGTTTACTATTTAGATGTTCATTGTTTACATGTGTCCATGAAATAATTTTGGTTTTTAGCGTTTAGACGTTTAGTGTCTAGATGTTTACTATTTAGATGTTCATTGTTTACATGTGTCCATGAAATAATTTTGGTTTTTAGCGTTTAGACGTTTAGTGTATAGATGTTTACTATTTAGATGTTTAGTGTTTACATGTGTCCATGAAATAAGTTTTTGAATAAAGGACTGTTAAAAACAGGAAAACATCAGAAGATCTGATATTAATTTATTCCTTAACAGGCCAAATGAAAACTTGTTCAACAATTACGAAGTGTTTACGATTTATACTTAAATGAATCTTTTTACGCTTTTTTTGGCATATCTCAATTGGCTGTATCACACCCTTTAGCGTTTGGGATAATTATTTAGTAAACAATGTTTTCTTTTTAATTCCTGAGGCTTACTCAGAGTACTTGAAACGGTAGTAATCAGAACAATAGATAAAGAATATCTCTATTTTTGAAAACTAATGTTCAACCAATATAAGGCCCGACAGCCACTCGAGGTAGAGGATTAGTAAATGTAATCTGTGAGAGGATGTGGAAGGAAGTGGACATTATGAAAACAAAAAGAAAATATATAACAAAAAAGCAAAGGTAGAGATTGTTGTATTCATAGATGAATTCATGTCGGAATTTTGTCCACTTTTTTTTTAGAGAAACCATTTCTGAGTGGATCTTACTCCTTACATTTGGTATACGGATGAAATGAGAGTGAATTCGTGGGTTATTCCACCTGACTTTGCTAGGACCCGTCAAAAAGCCTAAAAAAAGGCGTGCCTTTCTCTCTCGCGACTCTTTTTTTACTCTGGCTTTAAGATATAGTCTACGTACAGTTGGAAAACGGCCAATAGGGTCGCGTTCGATTTTCTTTTTCCCTCTTGAATTTTGAACTCTTGCACACACGTGTCTATCACATATACAAATTTCACACACACAAAAACGCACATTCTCTTAAAGCTAGTTTAAATTCCTTTCTATGTAAAAATCTTTAAATGTTTTCTTCTTTTATTGAAATTGTAATTCTGTTCTTGTAAAAGCAATTTACCCTCCTTTCTATCATAAATGGACTGACCTATTCATGATAAGTTATCCTGGGTAATTGTCTATGGAGGGAAGGATATAATACTATTGGAGTGGCTTATCTAGCTGAGGATTGAATATTACTATCACGAATGCCTCTGTTGTGTTTTGCCAGACCCCACATTACAACAAATTCCTTTTTCTCAATACATTCAATGAAATTGTCATTTATTTGATATTGTTTGGCGTTATTCATTTTTAATCCCTAGACATTGGTAATGAAACAAGAACAGTCTACTCCTGTAGATTAAATAAAGGGTTCAGTACAGAATTCCCTGTAGGTTACCCAGACCGATATACACTTGACGAAGGCTGAAGAGCACAATGGCTGAAATGTTCTGATAAAAATAAAAAGGACAATAGTCAGCATGTAAATCATGTAAATAATAACTCCCCATCCCAGATATTTAGGCAAAAAGTATTTTTAGATCTGTCATGTAAGTAAAATTGAGATAGATGCCTGTGTTGTGAGAGTTAATTTCACTTTCTATTTGGCAACAACTCATGGGTAACAGGAAAAGCACATAAGACAAAATGTGCATATTTTTTAAGTCATTTTTATGAATCCTGTATTTAAACTAAATATATTTTCTAATAAATGTAGTATTTTAAATAGACAATTTTTTTTCCTACTGTTGGGTTTAAAACCAGTTACCGTCCTTACTATCATGAATGGACTGGCCTATTCATAAGTGGTTCTGGGTAATTGTCTAGAAATAAAGAAGGCAAAATAAATACTTTCTTTTTATTTCTTTTAACATACAATCTATGTTTTATCAGTATTAAAAGCAAAATAAAATAGGACTTAAACATATATATATATCTGTATTAATAATAAAAGTTATTTCTAATCTTCTAGACATTTTTTAAGATCACACATTTGGTCAGTTCCATCTACCCAGCATCTATTTTTACCCCCCCCCAATATAAAGTTGAAAATCTAAGTAGCTCTTCTGCGTACTGACCACCGTATATCTGATATTGTGTTGCTCTCTCGACCAAGTATAGCCTTTTTAATTAATAGTCTGGAGACTGGTTGCATATTTATCAGGCTGTTACTTCTTATTAGCCAATATGAAGTGCTGTCCAAAAGTCTGCATAACTTAAAGCATGGAATGGTATTGGTAAAATCAACCATTAACATGCAGAATATATTCAACATTCATTGACTGAACAGTTAGCATTATTGTCAGTTGGAATTTTATAAACAGTTTTTCAGGAAATAATTGTAATATTAATCATTTCCTTATAAGGAAACATTTGGCATTCATTGACCAAGCAAACAGTGCTACTTTGGGTTGAAATTTATAAAATCTTTCTCTTAAAACAATTTAATTAGTCTGTTTGCTATAAAATGTATTGTTGGTAATTTTAATACAAATAGGTACTGTTAGTAATTTTTTTGTTATATAAAAATGCATTGCTAGTAATTTTACTATAAAAATGTATTTTTAGACTTTCATAGTGTTTTGTTTTTGTTTGGGGGTCCACTTTTTGCTCATAGCTGGGGCCCTAACAGGTGCTACCACCCTGGGTCAAATTAGACCTGGGAATAACAGCAATTAAGAGGTGGCTTCATGCTCCTCAAAACCTATCTCCCAATCAGAAGTTTTTCTGACTAATATAGTTTATTTGTTACTTATTAGCCAATATGAATATGTTTTCTAATAACTGTCGTATTTTAAACAGACATTTTTTTCTTATTGATGTGTTAAGAGCCAATTGCTCTCTTCACTATCCTAAATCTACTGATCTATTCATGATAAATGGTCCTGGGTAATTGTCTAGTGTGTATAGGGGGAGAAGATAATACCATTTCAGTGGCTTGTCTAGCTGAGGACTGAATATTACGATCACGACTGACTCTGTCGAGTTAAGTGTTGTGTTTTTCCAGACCCCACATCACAACGAATTCTTTTTGTCAATACATACAATGAAGTTGTCTTTTGTTTTATATTGTTTTCTGTTACTCATTTTTTACCTGGACTCGAAGGGAGTCCGTAATAAATGACGTGGATAAAAATATTCCAGGAGGCGTGTTTTTACTTAAACACACTGGCGTTCCTGTAACAAATGTTGTGACAGAGGACGGTAAGTTCGACGCTGATATCCGAAGACGTATTTGGATGGCCAAAGACTGATTCCAAATGCGTGGCAGGATATTACAAGACACGAGGATTTCTTTAATAACAAAAAAAAAAATAGTACTGCGCTGCTACGTAACATCTGTCCTTCTTCACGGCAGCGAATGTTGCATGGTCTCCTCAAAGATGAAGAATAGAATAGCGATGGAGATATGGTTCTACAGATGGATGCTAAGGATATCATGGACCGAGCGTGTTAGCAACGATGAAGTCTTGGAGAGGATGCAAACAAGGAGGAAGTTTCTACTTAACATCAGAAAAAGGCAGCTGAAATTTCTGGGACACGTAATGAGAAAGAAGGGCTTGGAGAATTTGATACTCATAGGTTGAATAGAAGGAAAGAAAGACAAGGGAAAGCAACGCATGACGAACCTGGCGGGCTTATCAAGTGGATGACAGAATACGGAAGTATAAGAGGGACAAAACTTATTGAAAGTTAAAAGAGATAGGGGTAAGTGGTGGGCCATGATTGCCTACGACATGGCTCATAAAAAGAAGGAAGATGATGTGTCCTAGCTGTAAAAGCCGGAAATGCGTAACTAAGAATCAAGCTCACCTGAACATTTGCTCTGGAAATAGCGATAAGCTTGCGACGACCAGCCTGGGTGAAAGAATATACTAGAAAACGTCTTCACGAATCGGTGCCATTATTCAAAGTTCTCTTCATATCTATCTATCTATCTATCTATCTATCTATCTATCTATCTATCTATCTATCTATCTATCTCATTCTGTTCATATCTATCTATCTATTTATCGCAGCCTGTTTCTATCTATTTATCTGTTAATCTTAGTCTATTCATTATCTCACCCCCCCTATCTCTCTATCATTCTATCAACGATGTTCTCTTCATATCCCTTTCTCTCTCCCTGTCTAAGATGTCATATTCATAGTTCTCTATCATTCTCGGTCTGTTCCTATCTATCTATCTATCTATCTATCTATCTATCTATCTATCTATCTATCTGTCTGTTCATCCGTGCGTCACCTCAGTCTGCGTATATGATATGGAAGTCTGTAAATATTTAAACTCCTCTGTTTGTCTGACTGTATGTATGTATGTATGTATGTATACCCTATTCAAGGCCCTTCGAATCTGCTTCTATCTATCTATCTATCTATCTATCTATCTATCTATCTATCTATCTATCTATCTATCTATCTATCTCAGTCTCTTCACTATCTATCTATCTATCTATCTATCTATCTATCTATCTATCTATCTATCTATCTATCTATCTATCTAATTTGTTTCTTTATCTATTTATCAATCAGTCCATTCCGTATAATAAAACTTATAACTATTTGTAATTATATATATATATATATATATATATATATATATATATATATATATATATATATATATATATATATATATATATATATATTCCATACACCTTTATACATACATACATACATACATATATATATATATATATATATATATATATATATATATGTATGTATTTCCAAATCTGTAAATACTTCAGTTGTTTGATTTGAAACTGTATATATTTAAACTCTGTATGTCTGTCTGTCAGTCTGTATGTATGTATATCTTATTCAAGGCCGTTCGAATCTGCTTTTATCTATCTATCTATCTATTCATCTATCTATCTATCTATCTATCTATCTAATTTGTTTCTTTATCAATTTATCAATCAGTCCATTCTGCATAATAAAACTTATAACTATTTGTAATTATATATATATATATATATATCTCCATACACCTTTATACACACACACAAACACAAACACACACACACACACAAACACACACACACACACACACACACATATATATATATATATATATATATATATATATATATATATATATATATATATATATATATATATATATAAATTTCCAAAAAAGACTTCAGTTGTTTGATTTGAAACTGTATATATTTAAACTCTGTATGTCTGTCTGTCAGTCTGTATGTATGTATATCTTATTCAAGGCCGTTCGAATCTGCTTCTATCTATCTATCTATCTATCTATCTATCTATCTATCTATCTATCTATCTATCTCAGTTTGATTCTTTCTATCTATCTATCTATCTATCTATCTATCTATCTATTTCAGTCGCTTTTCGGTTTAATTTCTGTTTTATATCTGTCCTTTTGGTTTTATTTTCGACCTCGTTCTCTCCCAGGTCAATTTCTAAATAACCGTTCTTGTATCCCTGTTCTTTTCTTTTCCTATGTGAACACCCCTCCGCCCCACGAATGATCCTCTCTTCGATGTCAATTATGGCTGGGGTTAAAGTGTATCCTTTCTCTCGTCGACCAAATCACGCCAAAATCGAACCCTCCGCTCTTAGCGTTTCGCGTGAGAACGTCGACTTTTCCCCGCGTTTCCCCGTTACGCTGACGTCTCAATCAAATTTCTCACGCCATACAACACGCTTCTACTCCCGAAGTCTCTGCCAGTTCCTACAAAATGATTGACTCGAATCCTTCGTCCGAATGCTTTACTGCAAGTCTAAATGCTATTTTTTATTTTTTTTAATTTTCTTCCGTTCATCTCATGGGGGAAACATACCTGTATTTCGTCTAATAAGATCGGCTTGGTCGTGGATTGGTAATGCCTGTGTAAACATTTGGTTTTACCGAACTGTTTACTTTGGCAACTTCTTTATCGATCAAAAAAAATCATATAAGTAAAGGGTACGTTATTTGGGGGACTTTATACCCAGAAAGCTGGTTTCATTCTGAACCAAGCCAGACAGAATAGAGATTAAAATTGTTCCAATCACTTAAATGGAGAAGGCGCAATTGCACTAAATTCCAGAGTTCCAAATTACGGATCACCTTAAACTCAAAACCTGACCTCCACCATCACATCGGCTCTTATCTAAAGCAAAGACATACATTCGACAGAAAAAAAGACTATATCGTCATTAGCAACAGACAGAAAAACTGGTCATTAGTAAAAGACAGAATACATGGACATTAGCAACAGACAGAAAACAATGTCGTTACCAACAGACAGAATACATGATCATTAGCAACAGATAGAAAACCTGGTTGTTAACAACAGACAGAATACATGGTCATTAGCAACAGACAGAATACATGGTCATTAGCAAAAGACAGAATACATGTTCATTAGCAACAGACAGAAAACAAGGTCGTTACCAACAGACAGAATATATGATCATTAGCAACAGATAGAAAACCTGGTTGTTAACAACAGACAGAATACATGGTCATTAGAAACAGACAGAAACACTGGTCATTAGCAAAAGACAGAATACATGGTCATTAGCAACAGACAGAAAACAAGGTCGTTACCAACAGACAGAATACATGATCATTAGCAACAGATAGAAAACCTGGTTGTTAACAACAGACAGAATACATGGTCATTAGCAACAGACAGAAAACAAGGTCGTTACCAACAGACAGAATACATGGTCATTAGCAACAGACAGAAAAACTGGTCATTAGCAAAAGACAGAATACATGGACATTAGCAACAGACAGAAAAACTGGTCATTAGCAAAAGACAGAATACATGGACATTAGCAACAGACAGAAAACAATGTCATTACCAACAGACAGAATACATGATCATTAGCAACAGATAGAAAACCTGGTTGTTAACAACAGACAGAATACATGGTCATTAGCAACAGACAGAAAAACTGGTCATTAGCAAAAGACAGAATACATGGTCATTAGCAACAGGCAGAAAACAAGGTCGTTACCAACAGACAGAATACATGATCATTAGCAACAGATAGAAAACCTGGTTGTTAACAACAGACAGAATACATGGTCATTAGCAACAGACAGAAAAACTGGTCATTAGCAAAAGACAGAATACATGGTCATTAGCAACAGACAGAAAACAAGGTCGTTACCAACAGACAGAATACATGATCATTAGCAACAGATAGAAAACCTGGTTGTTAACAACAGACAGAATACATGGTCATTAGAAACAGACAGAAAAACTGGTCATTAGCAAAAGACAGAATACATGGTCATTAGCAACAGACAGAAAACAAGGTCGTTACCAACAGACAGAATACATGATCATTAGCAACAGATAGAAAACCTGGTTGTTAACAACAGACAGAATACATGGTCATTAGCAACAGACAGAAAAACTGGTCGTTACCAACAGACAAGAATACATGATCATTAGCAACAGACAGAAAACCTGGTTGTTAACAACAGACAGAATACATGATCATTAGCAACAGATAGAAAACCTGGTCATTACCAACAGACAGAATACATGATCATTAGCAACAGATAGAAAACCTGGTTGTTAACAACAGACAGAATACATGGTCATTAGCAACAGACAGAAAAACTGGTCGTTACCAACAGACAAGAATACATGATCATTAGCAACAGACAGAAAACCTGGTTGTTAACAACAGACAGAATACATGATCATTAGCAACAGACAGCAAACCTGGTCGTTAGCGAATGATAGAATACATGGTCGTTAGCACAAGACAGAATACATGTTCAATCCCAATAGCGACCACCTATGTTGCGAGCTATGAACTGCGGATGTCAAAATCGATCATATACAGAAAATTTAAATATCTGGGAATATTTGAAAATCTAACACCCGGGATCTAACGGGCAATCAAATGGCAAAATTTACATTCCAAAAACTGAACAAATTATTAGGAAACATGGAAATATCGTTAGAAACATAGAAAAGAAAGTTGAACTCCTGTCGAATATCAATCCTCCTATATGAAAATAATGCTGGACAATTTCTTCATTTGAGGAAACAGAATGTGGTTTTCCGGGCAGATGCTGAGAATACCAAGGATAGAGCATGTGAGTAATGAGGAAGTTATGAAGAAACGGGAAAATAGAAGAACACTTCCACTTGCAACCAGAAATTGGCAGTTGAAAGATCTGGGTCACATGAGGTAAAAGGGCTTAGAGAATTCAAGACATAGAGGGAGGCTGTAGAGGGAGATAACAAATAACGTATCTGTTGTGTAAATAAATGGCAGAAGAGTGGACGAAATACTACGGAGTCAAACATTGCGAAGTGTGAGGCAGTAGAGAGCGGTGTAGTGAACCGTGATCGACCACACCCTTAATGAAAACGGTACATAAAAGAAAAAAAAACCTTCTCACTATCGAGGTGTGATCATGTCGATTCAGAATTTCAATGGTACGCTAATGAAGACGTAACTGTGTTCAGATAATATCTGAACAGGTCAGAAGGTCCGAGATTGGGATAAAAAATGCCAGTCTGGTAAAACTATACAAAATGGAAAAAAAAGTACGATGTAAAACGAGGTGAAAAGATTTCGAAGCATTATGAAGGCACCTTTCAGATCAAAGGAAACACAAGAGAAAGAGGCTTATTGAACAAGCGAAAGTGTTTTTCTTAGACGGTATTAAGAACACAGGCGAGGGATGGGAAAAGTGATTCCACAAACCAAAGAAAGACTTAGTAGAAAGCAAGAAACATGTTCAGTTATGTTCTTTCAGCCACTGAAAGAAAATAGTCTTTACAGCAAATTGGTGATTAGATTTAGTACAGAAAGACATCAGCAAAAGTACTATATTCATATCTATCTATGTATCTATCTCATTCTGCTCCTATCTATCTATCTATCTATCTATCTATCTATCTTGTAGAAATATTATTATGAATAAATGAAAATAAAATATAAAATAATAATAATAATAATAATAATAATAATGAAAATTATAAATGAAATAAAATAATAATATAAAAGCTTTGTATAAAATAAATTAAATAAAAATTAAAAATAATAAAAATAATCTAAGCATACAACAAAAATTGTTCCTGCCAGAAATACGGACATCCTGCCAAAAGACATTATAAATCTTTTCACCACGAACCTTGGTACAGGCAACACGTGTTCAACTTCTCTCTGTGATATGGCTTGTAAGATTACAGAGTAAATTTCGCCCTTTTATCACAAGTACCATAAAGCAATTGTTACCAAAAAAAAAAAAAAAAAAAATACACACACCCATACACAAACATTTTAAAATAAATTGTATGAAGGTAACATAAAAATTGCCATGCTTTTCCTCTTTTGTACGTTTTATTTCCTATCTCAGTCTGTTTCTATCTATCTATCTATCTATCTATCTATCTATCTATCTATCTATCTCAGTATGTTTACATCTCTCTCTCTCTCTCTGTATATATATATATATGTGTGTGTGTGTGTGTGTGTTGATAATGCAAGACTCTCCAAGCTGATTGAGTGACTGGTGGGTTTATGAAAAAATAAATATGCAAAAATTCGCCTTTTGACGGCCTAGGGGTTAGAATCTCCGACTGATCAAAATCGGTCGGGTTTCGGTCCCGGCCTGAAGCGATCGGATGTCTAGCCATACTGATGTGCTGTGATACAGCGAAACAGTTTGTATGTGATGGATATACATACACACACACACACACACACACATATATATATATATATATATATATATATATATATATATATATAATATTGATAATTAGTAGGAATAATTCCAAATAGGATATAAATCCAAAGAGAGATCCATGGAAGAAGGGATCAAATATAATAATGAAAGCAGAATCCTTACAAATCCATTGGTGATAATTTATTTTACGGGATCAGACATCCATCTCTTCAGACAAAAATATTTTATAACAATAAAGAAAGAAGAAGGAAGAAAGAAGGAAAGAGGAAGAAATAAGAAGGAAGAAATAAGAAAGAAAAAGGAAGAAATAAGAATGAAGAAAAAAGAAGAAATAAGAAAAAAGAAAGAAAGAAGAAAGAAAAAGGAAGAAAGAAGAAAGAAAAAGAAAGAAGATAAAGAGAGAAGAAAGAAGAAAAAGGAAGAAGAAAGAAGAAGGAAGAAATAAGAAGGAAGAAAGAAGAAAGAAAAAGAAAGAATAAAAAGAAAGAAGAAAGAAGAAGTAAGAAATAAGAAATAAAAAAAGAAGAAATAAGAAATAATAAGGAGAAATAAGAAAGAAGAAAGAAGAATGAAGAAAAAGTAAGAAGAAATAAGAATGAAGAAAGAAGAAAGAAGTAGAAAGAAGAAAGATGAAATAAGAAAGAAAAAGGAAGAAAAAAGAAAGAAGAAGAAATAAGAAAAAAGAAAGAAGAAAAAAGAATATGAAGGAAGAAATAAGAAAGAAGAAAGAAGAAATAAGAAAGAAGAAAGAAGAAAGAAGAAAGAAGAAGAAGAAGAAATAAGAAAAAAGAAAAATGAAAGAAGAAAGAAGAAAGAAGAATGACGAAAAAGTAAGAAGAAATAAGAAAGAAGAAAGAAGAAGAAGAAGAAATAAGAAAGAAGAAGAAAGAAGGAGGGGTAGAAGATAGAGAAAAATATAAAGGTTATGGTCGCCGATGTTGTTCCGCTGCATAAATTAAATAGACAATATTATCTTTTTTGATTACTCACAAAAATGTCATATATATATATATATATATATATATATATATATATATATATATATATATATATATATATATATATCGATTCTCCCGTGGGGTTCGACGTATGAGGGTCAAGCAGATCAGTTTCAGGAAACCGACAGCCCAACACCGGCACATGCGATTCGATCATAGTGGTGAAGGTTTCATGCAGGACCATCCACACTTTTTGAAGGGCCGAATACAGAGACCTGGTGCACTACGTGCCACAAGGTCCCCAAACGACCCCCCCCTCAGGTTTTGAATTCAGAGTTGTCCTTCTCCTAGAGCAGTTGCCATCTGAGGCTATAGAACCCAGTCTGTCCTGCTATTTAACCCATAGCTGGGTTATATATATATATATATATATATATATATATATATATATATATATATATATTAGGTTGGTGTTAAAATAATGACGTAATAATGTCGTTTTTAACTTATTTTTAAAGTCAAAAACGACATTATTACGTCATTATTTTCGCACCAACCTAATATATTTATCGATCTGTCTATAATTGATCACTTTAATTTCTATTTTCAAATATTTTAAGTTGTTTACTCTTAGTTTTCTAAATTGACTAATATGAATTTTGACGTAGTTTAAATGAGAAAAACAATTCTCACCGCATCCTGTAAAACTACATCATTTCTCAGTTGGAGTTACCCAATTCCTAAATAATTTTACCTCTTACCCAATGATCGTATTCTTTAGCGTTCAGGACTGTCCGGCTTGATCGAGGACCTTCTAATTTTGACTTTAAAAACTGAAGAAATTTAAAAAGTTCAAAACAGAAATATTAAGCATAAAAGTGAGAAAAAATATATTCTTCAGCCTGATGGAGAAGATGAAAATAAAGATGTAAATCTGAATAACGTCTGAAATTATTTGTTTTTCAAATTAATTTACCTTGTTCTCAAAATGTCGTTACCTATTTATCAAATGGAATTACCTTGTTCTCAAATGTTACCTATTTTTCAAATGAAATTACCTCATTCTCAAATGACGGACCTATAAATGGAATTACCTTGTTCTCAAATTACATTACCATTTTTTCAAATGGAATTATCTTCTTCTAAAATGATATGACCTATTTTTTTTACCTTGTTCGCCAATGACGTAAACTATTTTTCAAATGGATTTACCTTGTTCTCAAATGATGTTACCTACTTTTCAAATAAAATTACCTCGTTATCTACTTTTCAAAAGTCGGCAACGTTTGCTTTCATGATCGCAGGCAAGTCACATCACATTCTTCATAATCTCCAACCTTTAACTTTTCAAAGGTGAGTAAAGTCCTCTTTTGTGATAGCAGTCAGATCACTTCTAACAATCACCTTAATCCCTATACTTCCGTTTTTAAATAATCTGAAAAGTCCTCTTACGGGATCACAGTCAGGTCAATAATCACCTTCTTCTTAATCTAGTCCACGTTCTGAATTTTCCTTTTCATCGGTAATGTTATCTTTGGTGGGGAAACCCAGAAGATGCAGGGAGATAAATCAATATTGTAAGTAGTGTTAGAAGACATGAGAGATGTGATGTTTTGTTAAAACTAGTTTATATGTGACGTAGACAGTAAATAAGCGCATAGTCATTATATTTGTAGCGGACACCCAATAACCAGCTCCATCGCCAGTGTTATCTTGTGTGTGGAGGACGGTCTTTAAATCAGAGGGCACGACTAATAATTTACACAGTAAAATTAGTTCAGATCATTTTCCCAGGGTTGCCATATGATTTTCTAGGACCCTTCCACTAGGCCATCACTTGGCGATGGGCCTGCGAAAGACCATTCAATTTTAAATTTAACTTCGACTAGCTAATAGAGACAAGAAGATTTCGCTAGAAACAAAATGAACATTACTGAACTGTTATGCAATATCAATCTTGCTATATGGCAGTGAATATCCCAAATGAAGAAGAGACTTGAAGCAACAGAAAGTTGATTCTACAGTAGGATGATGGGAATAACATGGGCTGAACATGTGAAGAACAATGAAGTTTTAAAGAAAAGGGAAACAAAAAAAAAGATACTCATACGTAGCACCAGAATGAAACAGTTAAAATTTTTAGTACACATTAATAAGGAAAGAGGACTTGGAAAATTTGACACTCCTAGGACAGATATACGGCAAAAAAAGGACAGAGACAAACAATACATAATCTACCGAACAAGCTTGTCTAAACGGTTGACAGAAGAGAAAAGTTATTAAGCGCTACGACAGGAAATTATGGAGAGCCATAATCACCCACGTCATGAAAGGAGACGCCACAAAGAAGAAGAAGAAGAAGAAGAAGAAGAAGAAGAAGAAGAAGAAGATTCTGTAAATGGTTAGCAGAACAGGGTTTAGGAGAGATAGAAAAAGACAAAATTTAATAAGAGCTAAAAAGAGCTACAAAGTACAGGAAATAGTGGAGAGCCATGACCAACGACACCTTGAACAGACAGGGCACATAGAAGAAGAAAGAATTTCTGTAAACGTTTGCCAGAACAGGATTTAGGAGATATAGCAAAAAGAAAACATTTACAAAGAGCTATAGGAAATTGTGGAGTGCCATGGTCGCCAGTGTCCTTTAGCGACATGGAACATAGAAGAAGAAGAAGAAGAAGAAGAAGAAGAAGACGAAGAAGAAGAAGAAGAAAATGGTAAATGGTTTGGAAAAACAGAGATTATGTGAGATAGCAAAAAGGAAATTTATTACGACCTACGAAGGAGAGGAAATTGTGGAGGCCCACGGTCGCCAACCTCCTGAACGGACGTGGTACATAAAAAAGACAAAATTTACTATGACCTATGAAAGATTAGAAATCGACGAGATCCATGAACATCAACATCCTAAAGAAACATGAGACAAAGAAGAAGAAGAAGAGCTACGAAGGCGAGGAAATTGTGGAGGCCCAAGGTCGCCAAACTTCTGAAGGGACATGACAATTCTTTCAAAGATCACAACCAAAAACTAATACCATTGTCTCTTTTGAAACACATCTTGCTGATTATGAAGTAAAACCAACAATACGGCCATTAAACTGACTAATGATGGACTAATTCAATTTATTCAAAATTAATTCAGATACAAAAAAAAAAAAAAAAAATACAAAATCAGTATTCAATAATTCTAAGAGATATTTTGTGAAGAAATAATTTAACTTCGAAAATATGTAAATTTAATTCAGAATTGAATTTTCTATTTGACAAATCGGTGAAGAAATTTTAGATAAAATTAATTTCACTTAAAAATATGATTAACTAATTCGGCTTAGCAAACCTTTGAAGGTTATTTAAAGATAATAATGGCTTAGTGATACAAGTCTTATTAATTACCCCATTGCTAGGGGAAGAAGAGATGGATTCATATCTTTCCCATATATATTAGCGCGTAAATAAATATAACGAACCCAACTGGAATTGGAACTCAGTTTTCCGATTAAAAAACCACTCACAAATGCAAGCTTTCGGTACATGGTATTCCCAAGCGGTCACCCATCTAGATATTAATCAGGCTCAACATTGCTTAACTTTGGTGATAATCCGGGAATCGGCATTTCAATGCGAATGTCGAAGAAAGGGGCAAATTTAAATTGAGAAAAGCGGAAAGATACTTACGAAATGGGCAATTTATTTTCAGAAAGAATTAAACCATTTGTGAAAGAGGTAATCATACATGATCATACGGGAACCTGTTTTTCAATGCGATATGGCCGTAATCCCTTCACCTGAGAAGGAATATGGTCAATTGAGAAAGGGTTGAGTAAAACTGAGACGTGGGAAAAGTCAGTAGAAGAAAGGGGCAAATTTAAATTGAGAAAAGCTAATAAGAAAAAGGGGAATTAAATTTAGAAATGCGTCAAGTAAAAATGAAGAAGATTTTGTTTTACTTGGGAAAGGGGTAAAATCGGCTAGGAAATGTATAATTTCCCACGAGTAAAGGGCAAATCGAATTGGGTAATGGGTAAGTTAAATGAATGAAATTGTAAATTAATTTCACAATGAATAATTACGTTTGTGGAAAGCGTGAAGTCACTTGGGAATAGAGCAATTATGTTTGAGAGGTGGATCAAAGTCATTTGAAACACGGGCAATGTTAACTGGCTTCAAAAACAGCCTTCCAAATTAATATATATATATATATATATATATATATATATAATTCTGTTATTATTTACTTTTTTCGTAGTTTTCCAATGAAACATGACCCAGTGCAGATGTCAGTACTTCGTATGTTCATTCTATGAAGTCGTTCCTTGCAGATTGACCATAGATTCTAGATTGGATTTAAATCAGGAGAGTTTCCGGGCCAGTCTATATTACTTTGATTTGTTCACTTGTAAGGCTTGTCAGTGAGATCTTGCGGCGTTACAATATTCGTACCTTTCCTTGAAGTAACGTCCATCGCAGACAATGGCCGTAGGACAACTAATCGATAGCCGAGACAATAGTGTTTGGACGTGATAAAAATCTGATGCAATCACGGATGACGCAATATTTTTCAAGACCAAACAAATTTCATCATATACCCGAAAATAGATTGATATTACTGCACACTACTGCAAATGAGCTAATCTGAGGAAAAAATAGAAATTGATTACACTCTGTCACTCCAGTGGGTCTCACCGTGTGGTGAAAGACTAATTGAGAATGAGGTCATTTCACTTGAGAAAGGATGATAGCCGATTAAAGAAAATCTTGTGAAAAAGGAACATTTCCGAAGAGATTGATGTAATTTCATTTGAGACAGGATCGAATCCAAGTGAGAAAGAGGACATTTCTATAGATTAATCACTCTTTATAAAACAGAGGATGTTTGTGTGTCTGTCTGTCTTTCTGTTTGATTCCTTTTCACTCGAGATCCATCCAACCGATTTTGACCAAACTTGGAATATACATTGTACAATGTAAGAGATAAGTTCTTAACGTAAAAAGTTCATAATTTAGAAAAAAACCTTCGATTTTGTTCCAACTCGTTATGTAGGCTACTTACGTCGTGCCGAGCTCAATGATATGTCATTTTTATTTCTACGCCAGTGTGAAAAACTGCGAAAAACGAAAAATCGATTTCA
Source organism: Acanthosepion pharaonis (assembly GCA_903632075.3). Classification (NCBI taxonomy): domain Eukaryota; kingdom Metazoa; phylum Mollusca; class Cephalopoda; order Sepiida; family Sepiidae; genus Acanthosepion; species Acanthosepion pharaonis. Next base: position 508,917 of record CAHIKZ030000262.1, on the reverse strand, counting down.
ACCCAAATTTTTAACTAAAATCTCCCTCAATTTTCAAGCAGTCTAGTACAAACTTCATTCAATTGTAACCAACAATAAGTTGATTGTTTAGCAGTCATTTAACTTGATAATTGAGTCTATCCATATAGTGAAAACTTGCGTAAACTGCGAAAAATATCGTTTTTTACTGATTTCTTTCTAATTTTCATTGATCTTTCAACAAGTTTTCATCAAACTTAACAATTGGTTTATAAATGTATCCTCTTTTCCAACCCTGGTAGCACACTGACAAATTGAAATTAAAAAAAATTCAAAATAATTCTGGTCTGAAGTGGGTTTTCATGTCCTTGGCTAACTTTTGAATTCGATTGAATAAATGCAGACTACTGCTGTTATATCAGGAGCTGCATTAATTCAAAATGTTTTTTAATGAAAGTACTTTAAGGTAATTGAAAAAGATAGACTCCGTTACATTTAAACATGGTGCTGTTTTTGCTCCATTCTAACTGAACGCCTTTTCTGATCGAACGGCTTCAGCTTTTATCAAACTGTTTCAAGAAATCTAATAAAAACTTCACTCAGTTGTAGCCAACAATAAGTTGGTTGTTTAACAGTCATTTAACTTGATAATTAATCCCATCCATATTGTGAAAACCCGCGTAGATAGCGAAAAATGGTGATTTTTACTGGTTTCTTTCTTATTTTTCTTTGATCGTTCAACCAAATTTCATCAAAACTTAACAATTGCTTTAAAAATGTATCCTCTTTTACATCACTGGTAGCACACTGACAAATTGAATTTCAAAAACTCTAAAATAATTGTGGTCTGAAGTGGGTCTTTATGTTGCCTCTTTTACTTCTCCATGTCTTTGGTTAACTGCAATTGAATAAATACAGACTACTTCTGTTATATGAGTAAATGCATTCATTCAAAATATTTTTAATGAAAGTACTTTAAAGTAATTGAAGAATATAGACACTGTTACATCTAAACATGATACTGTTTTTGCTCCATTCTAATTGAACGCTTTTTTTCTGATCGACCAGCTGGGTATGGCTTCTAGTATAATTTATGAAAGGGGTAATTTTACTTGCGAAAAGAATAAACTCCAATTGAGAATGGCAATGGTTTCCATTCTGTGATCGAACAGCCAATACTGTTAACCGTTGACTTGAAAAAAGATCTTCCCTTGAATCAACTCCAGTAACTGTTATCGCTCTTTCCAGTATTGATGGGATTTCCTTACTAACCTTTTATTTAAGTGAAATGTCAGCATCTTCATTATGTCATTATTTTCCTGCCGAGTTATATTTGATATTCATTTTAGCTGTTGCTTTTGTTGAAGGCTTCATGTGATGAGGTCTCTGTAAATTGATACAGTTCTTGGCTCGTGACTGTGTAGCGCCAGTCCACAAGGTTCGAAGAAGGATGGTTTTCGCCAAGATCCACAGGCTTCACTCGATCAAAGTCATTATAACCATTGATATTAGAAAACGGATGAATACAGTTGACAGGCTATATTTGTCGTCATATTTATCACAACGTTTCATCCCTTCAGTATCTGTCTATATTTCTGAGATGAGGTATTATGTACAGTATTTACATTATTCGGACTATTGTTCTCATCTTTGTCGCCATATTTATTACAACGTTTCGGACGTTGTACGCTCCGGCCTTCTTCAGGTGGTTGAAATGTCGACTGAACCCTTTATTTCGTTCCACGTGCGATGTTTAATGGATGTCAGTTATCAGTTATCTCCTGTTAATTCCCCTTGCCAAGTTCTCCACTGCCTTAACCAGGTATTGAACTCACATTCTTTGGGTCCTGTCACTGGATCTAACTAACGCCTTTATCCACTGTGCCATATGTCCTTGTTCTGGTCGCAGAAAAAGCGAGACACACCCTTGTCTGAGAGAGACTCCAGTACAATCGTTGGATAAAACAGAGACTACAAGCTCATATCACCCAGAGGCTTGAGGATTTCTTCAAAAGAATTACCAAAGAGGAAGACCAGAGAAGGGTCCAAAATGACCGGGATAAATCCTTTAGACATGTCTTCGATATAGTCAAGGCTCGCCAAATACAAAAATTAAACAGATTGAAAGACCAGAAGGTGACGCACACTGTAAGACATATGGCGACAAAGATGAGGACAATAGTCCGAATAATGGAAATAGTGTTTCTATGTATTATTTGATCATTTTACAGATTATCACCCGATTATATGTTATTTAAAGCCCACACACATTTTGCGAGTGAATATTGCATTATAATATATTTTGAGAATGGCAATGGTTTTTCATATCTGTCTATATCTCTGAGATGAGGTATTATGATTACTTGCTTTATTTACATTATTCGGACAGTTATCCTCTTCTTCATTGCCATATTCACAACGTTTCGGCCTCTATATCTCTGAGATGGTGTATTATGATTACTTGTATTATTTACATTATTCGGAATGTCTTCCTCATCTTCATTGCCATATTCTCAACGCTTCGGCCGTTGTACGCTCCGGCCTTCTTCAGTTGATTGGAATTTAGAACCGGACCCATTATTTATGTCCTCAAGGTCACATGACCTAGTGGATAAAGGCGTTGGTTAGATCCAGTGACTAGGTCCAAATAGTTGTCAGTTCAATCCCAGGCCACAGCTTAGCTGAACCAAAATTTGTAGAGTTGAGTTAAAGGGAAATAACGGAGAAATCAGGAAAAAGGCATGGCACGTGGAACTAGAACAATCTACCCCGGTGGACGAAATAAAGGGTTCGATTTGTAATGGTTTTCCAGTTAGAAATTCTACTTTTTAACCGATTGCTGGCGGAGGATTTGCTTGTGTTTATGCGACGAACATTCGAACTAGAGTCTTTTCATGGAACAAAGCACAGGGAACGATGAGTTCATGCCTACTGATTATAATCCTCCTTCCTACTCTCTTTTTTTGTTTTGCTTTAACTATCTGCCAAGAAGCATTCTCAGATCAGTGGCAAATACGCATGGGTATGAGATCACTGTTTATGAATGCTATTCCAAATAAGCAAAGATGACCAGAGCCTCACAGTTGATTTCTTCTATGACCTGAAACATTCCAATGCCTTGCAACTTTCAATAATTCAAAAACTAAGCGAATATCTTTACCTAATCCCTATTCAAGTCCTAACTTTTTCTGTCGATGAAAAATTAAATTTTGAGATGAGCTCTTTGACTTGAACGCCTCTTGAATCTGAAGTTCCATCTGGACATCGAGTGGAAGCCATCTATACAACCGAATGTCCAAAATTGTACTCGAAAAATAATTGGCTCATTCTATCTCGTTCCAGGGAGTAACTGCCTTCTAGTATGTTTTATATTTAGATGAATCAGATTCAATGAATATTAAATGCCCACAGATCTTGACTGGAGCACCACTGTCCCCACTTTGACCTCGAAATTTTCCCCTGATCTTTTGGAGAAACTATATTATTATTATTCTAGACTCGATGAATTACTTAATTATAATTATCTCAAATCCTCCTAACAATCACTTGTATATCCTTGCTTGATCCGGCTTCTAATGCTCTGGATGGAGCGGCTTGGGGATAGTAGTCGTGGCTCGTGGGGGCACAGTGCTATCGGTACGTGAAACTCGGATAAGTTCCACCACGGAATATGTGATCGAGGGGCGCTATATCGTTAACTCTTCGTCACCGAGGCCCGTTGGTACAGTTGGTATGACGTTTGCCTGATAACGTAATTGTCCGGGTTTCAATTCTCTTTCTACATTATGTTGAGGTTTCTTCTAGACTTGATGAATTACTTAATTATAATTCTCAAATCCTTCTCATAATCACTTGTATATCTTTATTTGAACCGGCTTCTAATGCTCTGCTTGGGAATAGTAGTCTTGGCTCGGGTGGGGGCACACTCCTATTAGTCTTGGTTTCAAAGTCCTATGGGTAAGGGAAACTCAGATGAGTTCCCCCACGGAATATGTGCTCGAGCGGCGCTATATCGAGTCTAATTCGCTACCTCTCCGTCACCGAGGCCCGTTGGTACAGTTGGTATGACGTTTGCTTGATAACCTAACTGTACGGGTTTCAATTCTCGGTTGTGGATGCACACTGCTGATGAGTCCCAAATATAGGACGAAACGGCCGTCCAGTGCTTTCTGCATTCTGTTGAGGTTTCTTCAAAACTCGATGAATTACTTAATTATAATTATCTCAAATGTTCCTAATAATTTCTATTACTATTCTGTTTGCATGTAGAACCGTTAAACTTCTCTACCAAAGATCATAGTGTAGGATCTGTTCGAAATTCCCATTTTCTAAGTGGTTTTCAAGTAAGATTTCTGACCAATAATTTAGCCTCTTATTCAGTTTGTTTGTATGTAGAGTCGTGGCGTCTTTGTGCGACGGCTCAGAGTGTAGGATCTGTCCGATCCCCGTTCATTATAAATTAATTCTGCGTGAGAAACCATCATGATAATATTAAACAAGGAATTTAATCAAGGTGATGAAGGATGAAGCAAATGCGTTGTGATGTAACAAATATAAAGAGCGTAAGTCCCGTAGTGTTACCCCATTGCAGTCGTGGTATGTCTTGGGCAAAAAATAACAAGACGGAGCCCAACCCTATGCAGGCTTATTTGAATTCAGGGTTTCCGTTCTTGTAGATTGGTTGCCAATCAAGACTACAGGATCCGAACAATTCTGATATTTATCATTCGATAGGAGGGGAGGAGAATATATAGAATCCATAATTTTCCAGAGCGTAAGTGAATGTAAAGAACTCGATAATGGTTCTCCAATTTTTCATATCAAGCTTCTATCTATTACAGCAACGCAAATCTATTTTACCTCTCCCCTTATATATATATATATATATATATATATATATCGACGGCTGTCAAAATTAAATTACTAATTCCGACATGAACTCAGTATATATACCGGGGTTGAATAAGACTGACAAAGTTTTCGTCAGTTGAAGTAGATCTACCCCACCATATGAGGTAATTTTCTTTTGTAAAACTATTTATATGTTCTGTTATAATAAATACATTGAGCTCTTTTTGGGCATCAGTTTTAATATTTTATATTACTAAGATCCATCTGGATTATATATCAACGGATTTACTACATATATATATATATAAATATATGTTAAATGTCTATCACCCAAATGTTTGTCGGCCAAATGTCCGTGTAACTTTGAACTCTATCAAGACTTGAAAGTGAAGTCTAGCCAGCTCTTTCCCAAACAGCATTTACGGTCTGATCTGGCTCTTAGAAAAATAACATAGTATGATGAGTCAGGTCCCACTTGAGATCGGATGTGAGTTTGAAAACTAATATTTTCTCAAGTTACGGTGCCTCCTCTAGAGGATAGACATCCTTTCATCGTGACTGGAGGTAATTCGGGGTCTGATCGGCAGTTAGGGAATTCTAATGACAAAAGTACGCAGCTTTAGGAACTGACAATACAAAGTTCGTGTATAGTGTCCTTTTATAGTCCCAGTAAACAGAAATAGCTCTCTCAAAGAGGAGAGTAACGAAACAAGGGTAGATCACTCTTGATCATTCACAAAAGGAATGTAATTAGTTTGGTTTTCGAGGTTATATTTAGAGTATATTTTTAGTTTGTTTTTTTGGTTATATTTAATAACCAACCAGTTTTTCCCCACCGTGAAGTTAGTGCTAGATCAGAAGATTGAACAGTAGCCACTCATTGATCATCAAGATATACACATATATCGTCGAATCATGAGCACAGGTATTTACAAATGATCTGAGTATATTTTTAGACATAAAAATATATGTAAATCATAAAGACGGTTAGTCCGAGAAATGACTCCTGGGGTACGCCAGGACTCGCAGTACTTCTCGTTAATAATTACCTTCAGGGACCTACCTGTTAGTAAGGATTTTATAATTGAGAGAATCCTTCCAGTGATTCTATAGCTGGAGAGATGTGTAGCAAACCTTTGTGCCACACCTTGTCAAAGTCCTTCGGAATATCTAATGCTATGGTCCTTGAGATGGGTTTGTCGTCAAGAGCCTCACTAAGTCTGTGTGTAATGACAGTTAGGGCATCAGCAGTGGATAGGGCCGATCGAAACACATACTGCTCGTCGTACAGAAGGTTGTTCCTATCTAGATACCAACTTCTTGTTGACTATATCCTTAAAATCTTACTGATGATACTGAGGAGAGGGACGGGTCTATACTGGGAGGGTGAAGATCACTTGACTGCGTTCTTTACGATCGGGCATACGCTTGACTCCTTCCACGGATGTCGGAAAGAGTTCTTCTTCAAGCAGCGGCTGAATAATATCTTTAGGATCGGGGATAATTCTGGCTGATATTCTTAAGGACAAACACAGGAATTTTGTCTGGGCCAGTGGATTTCTTAGAGCCGAGGCTTTTCATAAGTCTCGAGATTTCTCGTGTGGAAATGAAGATATTAGTGAGAGGGTGCTCAGTGAAACGTGAGAAGTTGAGGAAAGGATGGCATTTGTCGTCTAACGTTGAAATTGAGGCAAATATCGAGGCGATGAGATCTGCCTTGTGTTGGACGATAATGGGTATGTCCCTATGCACATAAATACAGTAGTAAATACTGTATGTTGGACTGCATTTGTAGATTCGTCTCCAGCTGTACTGGTCAAACTCTCTGCCTCCTGGCAAAGAGTATCGCCAGGCGAGATTATGTCGAAGGGCAGAGTCTCGTCTCGGGAAACAAGTACCCGATCTCGTTTTATACGGGGTCTACGGAGAATTCTTGGCTGAGCCTACGGTCTCGGGTACAACACATTAAATTCGGCCTTGTGTCACATCTGATCACGTGGGGTGCTTGGTAGATAACCTGATGTTGGAGATTCATTGTGGAATTCACTTGACTCAATTCTAGCAGTTGACTACATCTTCGGTTGGCGAATCTTATATGTGCTGTTCTTGTCAACTCTATTAGCGTTCATTACCAAACTACGCTTGATTATTCTATTCAGTAACCTTCCCTAGGTTACAGCAACTTGTCTGTAGAAGGAGATATGACCTCAGCTTCATTTATAATAGTGGATACAGCTGCTTTGTCTGTTCCTAATTTGGTTAGTGATCTTCCAGAATTCGCGGATTTAATTTGTTTCTTTTTAACCTTGGTCTGGACAATGTGCGTAACGCTGCATTTTACATTTTCCAGAACTCTCTTACAACAATTCCGAGCAGTTGCGAAAGTAGTAAGTGCCAGACTACACCGATCCTTGCTATAAATATTGAAATAGTAACTCCGGTGAGCTATAGTTGCCGCGCATTAAGGGATAAACAAGGGATGACAATTTAGTTTTTGCTGGATTTTGGAGTGGGAAGGGATATAAAACTCTTTATTGAAGAAATGATCCATTCCCATACGAGGGCAGCCATTTTGGAGGCAGCATGCTTGAAAAAGTTTGAGAGAGGAGCGTCCGTCATATATGATTGAAATCTGTTCCAGTTTGCCTTCGCGTAGCGAAAAAACCGCTCTATGAAACGGTAAATCGAGGATGCCATTGACTCATCAATCTGTATACTGACTAGGGAATGATCTGACGTGCCTATGGCGGAAGGGTGAAACTTTTGCTAGGCATTTATCAGGGCAGGGTGTTAGAAAAAGAAAGAGGTCAATGCAAAATGCTCAATATTAGGCAGAAGATTGCGTTGAAACATGAAACAGACTATCGACGTTTGGTATTGACCCCAGTGTTCACTTTTATATTTTCCATACGCTCTGTCTTTTATATTGAGCACTTTCACCCACAAATATACCATAATTTACAACTATATTTTTATTGACTAAAAATGAAGTTTGGTTAGGTTTGTCTTGTTTTGTTTTACGGCATATCAACCTCAATGGGTTATTTAATGCCGACAAGATTTTTATTGCTGGCAATTTTTTTTTTATCAATGGATTGGGGATTCTTGGGAATTTTTATTTTGGAGATTTTTTTTAGAGATTGTCATCATTCGTGGTTATATTTATTTATTCTTGCACAGGTTTATCCTTTATTCTTTCTAGTTTTCGTTTGATCCATTTTACTGGTTTGGTTTGCTTTGTTTTGTTTTACGGCATATCAAACTCAATGGGTTATTTAATGCCGACAAGATTTTTTATTGCTGGTAACATTTTTTTATCTATCTATCTATCTATCTATCTATCTATCTATCTATCTATCTATCTATCTATCCCCCAGTATATGATGGTTTGGTTTATTTTGTTTTACGGCATATCAACCACAATGGGTTATTTAATGCCGACAAAATTTCCTTTTTTTTTTCAAAAATATATAGCTGATAATTTTTTCAGAAATGTATAGCTGGTAATATTTTTTAAAAATAATGTATAGTTTGGTTTGTTTTGTTTTGTGGCATTTTAACCTCAATGGGGTATTTAATGCTGAAAAGTTTTTTTATTACTGGTAATATTTTCTTTTTTCAAATATTTATTGCTGATACTAATTTTTTAAAAAAGTATTTCTGGTATTAAAATCTATTTTTACACTTTCATAGTGTTTTGAGTCAGGTTGTGGGGTCAACTATTTGCCCATAGCTGCTACCACCCCGGGTCAGGTTGGACCTGGGAACACCAGTAATTAAGAGGTGGTTCCAGACTCCTCAAACCTCCTGATCAGAGGCCTTGATGTTGGATGTACTTTATTGTCTTACCTAGGACGCAGATGCAGTTTATCGTCATACCCAGGATGGGAATAAAAAGAAAGTTTCAATGGCATTTGTGTAGTGAGGCCAGTTTGTATTGCTTCTATAACCAAGATGCCGATAGTATCAATTGCTGGTAATTAACTCCGATTTATTTAAGACCAGCTGTCATACCCAGCTCGTCGATCAGAAAAAAGCGTTCAATTAGAATGGAGCAAAAACAGTATCATGTTTAGATGTAACAGTCTGTCTTCTTCAATTATTCTAAAGTACATTCATTAAAAGAAACATTTTAAATTAATGCAGTTACTCATATAACAGAAGTAGTCTGTATTTATTCAATCGAAGTTAGCTGAGGACATGAAGGGGTAAAACAGGCAACATGAACCCACTTCAGACCACAATTATTTCGAAGTTTTTGAAATTCAATTTGTCATTGTGCCACCAGGGATGTAAAAGAGGATACATTTATAAAGCAATTGTTAAATTTGGTGAAAATTGGTTGACCGCTCAACGAAAAATAAGAAAGAAACCAGTAAAAACCACCATTTTTTGCTATTTACGCAGGTTTTCACTATGTGGGTGAACTCATTTATCAAGTTAAATAACTGTTAAACAATCAACTTATTGTTGGCTATAAATGAGTGAAGTTTTATTAGATTGCTTGGAAATTGAGGGAGTTTTCATTTTAAAATTTGTGTTGAAATCTATTTGTGATGAAATCGATTTTTAGTTTTTCGATAAACTCAGTGGCGTAGAAATAAAAAGAGATATTGTTGAGCTCGTCATGATGTAAGTAACCTACATACGGATTTTGAACGAAATCGGGTGAAAAAAGTTGAATTTATCGATTTTGATCGTCGTTATCGATTACTGATTTATCGATTTTTAAAATTATCGATTTTTACGCTAAGAACCTATCTCTTATATCATACACTGTATGAGCCAAGTTTAGTCAAAATCGGTTTGATGGATCTCGAGTGAAAAGGTATCACACAGGCAAACAGACAGACAGACATCCTCTGTTTTTTATATATAGAAAACGTAAGATTCAATAGCATTTGTATAGTGGGGTCAATTTTTATTGTTTCTATAACCAAGGTGCCGATGATATCAACTGCTGGTGATTAACTTTGTTTTATTTAAGATTAATGTTATAGGAACATTGATAAGTGTAGCATAGATTTTAGAAGCACATGACATTAGCAGACATTAGAAGACATCAAATAAATATAATAAATATAATATATATATATATATATATATATATATATATATATATATATATATATTTGAATGATAAACAACTAGTTGTAAAGTTCAGGGAGTTATTGAGTTTCGCCGTTCAGTATGAGTTAGGTGCTTTGGTGCACAGGTGTTCTGTGGACATTTTCAATTAGGATTTATTTGATTGGTAGAGGAGTCATATTGACTAAGTCATCGAAAGACAAGTGAAACGAAGCTTTCTCGGGGAAAACAATTTTGAACGGTTGGATTTTTGACGCACCAGACGGTTCAGATTTGAAATGATTTTATCTCTCGACGACTGGCTATAGGCTGTGCTTTGAGGAGGACTCTCTTTGAGCGTAGAGAATCAGATATCCTAATACTAGAAACCTCAGATCTTGAAATCTAAACGAATCGTTAGAAATGCCGTTAGAAGAAAACTAGAGAAAGTAATTTTTTTAATTCATTATGTTTTACATGATGTACAATGAAAGAAGGATTGGATGGTGGGTCTGAATGTTGTTTGCATTTGATATATAGACTATTTTGATTGGTTGAACCGATTATCAACATATCTTGTCTAGCTTCTTTTTATTTCTATATAATCCTCTTTCTCTCATTTGCATTTTCTTTAGAGAAATATTTTCTGCCCTTTTTTCTTTTTTTTAGAAGAGACTATATCTTATGTCTTTCTTTCTTTTTCTTTTTTGGCTATATCTTGTGTCTTTTTTGTAAAGGGTCTAAGACAAGGATATGTCGGCTCACCAGATTTTATTCAACATATACAATGAGGCGATTCTGAGAGTATTAGAAGTCCTACCAGGATTTCCTTTTGGCTGTCACACACTTAACAATATAAGATATGTAGATAACATAGTGATGAAAGCAGATAGAAAAAGTAAACTACAAGAACCTCTACAGAATGTTTGGTTTGGTTTGGTTTGGCTTGGTTTGGTTTGGTTTGGCTTGGTTTGGTTTGGTTTGGTTTTTATTTTACGGCATATCAACCACAATGGGTTATTTAATGCCGACAAAATTTTTATTGCTGGTAATATGTTTTTCTTCAAAAATCTATTTCTGGGAATATTTTTCCTTGAAGAAATCTATACCTGGTCATATTTTTTCAAAGAATATATAACTGTTTGTATTGCTGGTAGTTTATTCAAAAAGTATTGCTGATAATAATTTTTCCTTAAAAAATTATTGTTGTTAATAATTTATTTTATTACAATGCGTTTCTGGTATTAAAACCTATTTTTACACAAGTTTGTGTTTTAACTATTTGCCCATAGCTGGGACCCTAACGGGGGCCACCACCCCGGGTAATGGTGGACATGGGAACACCAGCAATTAAGAGGTGGTTTCATGCTCCTCAAAACCTCCTGATCAGAGGCCTTGCTGTTAGATGTAGTTTATCGTCTGACCCTGGACGCGGATTCTACAGAAGGAGGTGAAAGAAAGCGACAAGAAAGAGATAAACGTCAATTGCAAGAAGACAGATTGTGTGGTTGTCAGAAGTAAAAAAAGCCCTAGAATAAAAT